>OZ008339.1:24859720-25086705 GCA_963931975.1 Cataclysta lemnata | reverse complement strand
GTTCTATAGTTGGGAAAATATAGGCGATTCATATGACAGCTGTCATACTCATACACGTGTCTGTCTTTCATTTTCGCACTTATAGCAGTTTGATATTTGATCAAGAAAAAATTTAATGAATTAGCTCAATCTTCAAGACACTGTGCAACCCTGTGGCAGACTGTACTCGCTCAGCACACACTGTGTCACAGTCCTCGGTATTGGATAATTCTAAAAAATAAAAAGACGAGCAAATTTGCAGTATTTCATGCTGGTCTAGGAGCGAATAAATAATAAATAAATGTGCCAGACCCAACTCATCCAGGGGTATCTTAATAGTCGACTAAGGGAAATTGCCCGGTGTAGACCGGTAAGCACCTTGGGACATCCAAATGGTGGAGGGCAAACCACCAACAACCCAAAGAAGGGTTGGTCTCAGGCGCTGCCGCCTGTAACGTATAACCTAAGGCTAAACCTTGAGCAGCATGGATTGGAATGTTGTCATCCCAATCACCCTCGACATGGTCCTTTACTATGTCTCGACATGATCCTGTACAAAGAATTATATTTCCTAATTAGGAAGTTTGGGCTATAATTATAATAAGTATTCAACAAATAAAATTAAAATTAAATTAGCTTTATTTTTCTTGTTTTCAGCCTCAGCAAAGAAATAAAAATGACGGCGGATGTGAAACGCCAGCGGCTGGGTTCAAGCTCTCAGCCGGCGGCCTTCACCGAACCCATACATTTCCCGAGCTCTCTCACTGTCACCACCACCACCACCACCACCAACAAGTCTGAAAAGCCAGAACACGACGAAAAGGACAAATTCAAGGAAAAGTACACTGCCTTTGGCACCATTATCAACTCCTTTAGCTTAAGCAAAGATCTTATTGTTGAGAAACCAGAAGAGAGGAAGAAGGAGGACAAAAAAGAAGACTTGTATATTCCCCCTAACAATATTGGCAGTATAACTATTACACCAGTTCCGCACGCCCAAAAAGAGAAAAAGTTAAACAATACTGTCATAGCGGTCACAGATAAGCATAAAGAAGGGTTAATAAGAGTAAAGTCACCGGCAGCCTTAAACGAGATGGTCAATGCCCCTGGTTTCACTGCTGCACAATCTAATAAAAAAGAGAAAGATAAGACTAAAAAACCAGAGAAGAATCACATCAAAGACAAGAGGGTAGAAACGCCTTTGCATGTCGACACAAGTTTCCAGCTCAGCAAAAAGGACCCTAGTCCAAAAAGCAAAGATGAAATATCACAAAAACAGATTGAATGCATGAAGATAGCTGAAAACAATATCCCCAGGCCCACATTAGTTCCTGTAAATCACTCTCCTACGTTTGCGAAACCAGACAAACGGCCACCAGAAGTGAAAAAGAAGAAAGACATTGTAATAGTGTCTGATGTAGATCCGTTAGCAGATGCTCAGCACGAACCTTTCGCTGTGGACGATAGCAGTAGTGATGTGGAAGTGGTAGAAGAAAAAAATTTGGACAAAAGTGTATCTAAACACAGTGATATTAAGAGTGATACAGTGCCTTCCAGGGACAAAAATGTGCAAGACAAAAAAGTGAACAGTGTTAAACATTGTAAAGCTGCTAGTGTTGTGAGCTCATTAAAAGACGGTAAAAGTGAAAAGCGAAGTGATTCATTAGACGAGCCTACAAAAGAAGATATTGATACTATTATGAGGAGTATAAGGGAAATGGAGGTGGGTTTTCGTTTTTTTAAATATATTCTAATTGCATAATTTAAGCTTTGACCAAAGCTTTTGATATGAAAAATATGTAGACGAGGCTACATATGTAGTACAATATGTAGTAGATTTATTTGACTTACACATAACACAATAACAAAAACAATTGTCAACCTTAAACTGTTTAGTCTTAAGCACAAAATGATTGAGAAAATCAAAAATGTGGTAGTAATCTAACTTACAGTTGTACATAAAATCTATGACCCTTTTCTGTGACTGTGTTGTAGAAGTACCTTGGAGTATAGTTTTTCCACATTATATTACCACCACTACTTATAACGTTCAAATATCTTATAATAATAATTATAATTACTCAACATATTGCTTTACAATTGTTTAATACAATTTTCACTACCTATCATCCCATGTCCCATCTCTCATGAGGGTGTCATACAAGGCAACTAAGTTAAAGCCAGCAATAACTAAAGGGCAACAGCGTTCCTCTTATACCACCTACTGATATACTGCGATTTACGTGACCGTTAGATGGCAATAGGCTCGCCATCTAAAACATACCCAAAATAATTGGCGAGACGCAGATATTAATTCACCTCTGCCTACATACACCTTCAGGGATAAATAAGTGTGATTTATGTGTCGCATTATTTAATAATAATGATGGGGGTTCGGAGCTCAAATCATGGTTGGGCATTTGTTATTGAGTCATGGTTGTTTGTGTTCTTTTTTCTATATTTTCAATATGCATCAGTTGCAATTATTGATGGCGCAGGGGCTTATCGCGCTCGGCCACTGATTGCGTAAACTAAGTAATAAAAATATATTATCTCGAGTTTGTCTATGCTCCAGAAGGCATGTTAAGCCATTAGTCCCGGCTGCATCTGCAGTTGTTGGGCCAGCGCCGGGTGTTATGGACCATTTTTCCCACACTCTTCCATCCACAAGGCAGGTCTGTGCCCCTGTGCAGTGGCAATATTAAAGGGCTGGTGATGGTGATGATGATAAATAATAGAAATTTCATAATTCATTTTGGAGCCAAAGTGAATCACCTGACTCTCTCTGCTTTCCAGCACTCGCAGGAGCCAACGAAGCTTAACAACAGCTCGTATGGTGGCGTCATAACGAGCGGTAAGTGTCGACCCTCATTACTTTAGTGGTAAAATGAATTATTCCAAATTATCGCCTCGATCCCATTGAATTTAAAGTTGGTTTTTGTCGGTCAGCGAAGCAAGAGAGGTCTTCCAGCCAACCGCCGTTCGGCGCGAGGAACTTATTCGGAGAGACGCGTTCCGATAAAGACAAGTTGTAAGTGACGCGTACGTTGAACAGTGGTCGTCAACCTTTTCTAGGGAAATGGGCACGATAAGTTTAATGATCACCATATTGTATTGGTTATATGTGGCAGAGTGTATAATATGTATAAAGTTACTGCAGTACAGGGTTTTAGACAGTCCATTGTAAAAGTGATTTTTAGCATGTTTTATTAATAACAAATTTCTAAAATTTGCACCAATGTAAATAAATATTTTTATTTTTTCGATCTACAATAACTATGATCGATCTACAATAATCTGATGTTTTAATTTTGTATTGAATACTGAGTTATTATTTTCTCTATGGATCAATGCGGAAAAAGTTGAATCCTTAAAGGATTACAATATTTAGAGTAAATATAATTTACAAGATTATTTAAGTATACAATTGTTAATGTAAATAAACATACACTATTCTCTTTTTGAACTTATTTGTTGCAGTAGGTGAATCGTTTTTAGAAAAGGTTGGCGACACCTGAGCTTGTCTTAGCACTGCCCTTAACTGTACGTCGCTCGCTTGTTATTTTAGGCCTGTAGATATGCTTCAATCAGGATGTAATGGACAGAAATATTAAAAATAATAAGATTTCTATGGTACCAAGTCTATACATTGAAAAGCCTATGGTACAGTTTCAAGAATATGCATACAAATTTTGTATACACATAAGTTCATTTTGGAACCACTTCATGATACTTATTAACATAATACATATAAGCAAAAAATAAGTTATCATCTATCTTCACTCAGTAAAAAAATTATGTAGAAGACTGCGCCGACCTCAGACATAAAAAAAAATATGTTAATGCTTGTATGCTTGTAGAATTTATTGAGCAAATAATAAAACTCACAAAAATATGTCTGTTACAATCCTGGTTGTTTTAATATTATATAATTTGCGTGCCACTTTGGAACAATCTTTATAACATTACACTTTCCAAACAAAACTGCACAGTGAACTTAACATTAAATATCAACAAAAATAATTATGGTTTACCCATATATAAGGCACAATTGCATACACTCTTAAATAAAGGTGAGAAATGTCGGAAACGCGTGTGTCATAGTCAAAAACTTTCGTTTATTTAATGCGATAAGCTTATTACGTAGCTAGGATTTGTCTGATGATTGAGATTGGATGGAAGGAACAGTGCCATTGAAAACGAGAAATCATAATACGCGAACCTATCTCATTCGTGGTGGTGGTGAATGCGTCATAACCCACCACGCTGACTCAGTGCGGATTAGTGGGTATTAACGACTGCACCAAGGGGTAGGCATTGGTGATTTTCGCCTATTATGTTAGGTCCTATATAACAGGGGGAGCCTATAGACATCTATCGGGCACGTAAATCACAGTATATTTCTAGGTGGTATAGGAGGAACGCTGCCGCCCATTATTAACCCGTAGTCACCTTGTATGACACCATCGGGTGAGATTAGGGGTGGTAACCATAATGTATTCTGCTCCACCATCAACACACGTCCAATTGGAAAATTAATTACAATTTTTAAGTTTTCTACGCAAGACTTTCGTTTTTACGTAGTATTTTCGGTTTTCTATCGATTTTCTGCTACTTAAATGTGTATTATAAACTTCAATAGGGACATTTAGAATAGACATAATACAATAGACAAATCGTTTAGAAATTTTCTTTTGATAAAGAAACTAGGAAACTAATTTTCTTTTTTTCATCAGCGGATTAATAGGTCTCGGTATTGACACTGAATATTTTATTACCTTAAGAATATTATTAAGCTATACAAAATATGGGAAAAGAGGTTTTTGTACCGAAAACTAATTTATTTAGGTGATGGAGTCTTTGTAAATAATCCTTTGTAATAATGATTTTTTTATGTTAACAGAGTGTGTGTTCCTTTCTTTCACAGTATTAAATTTTTTGTCTCAACCTATGTTCATAATGAGGTTTAAAATAGCTCATCTACTTTGGGTGTATAATAATGTATACACTTTTGACTCGTATTGATCACATGTTTACACATAATTTTGCAATAAAAAATAGTACACCCTTGTGGTTTTTAAATATCAACAATATACAAACTAAGAAGACATAAAACTGACTGTTCATTCACTTAAATGAAGACAAGGAAATATGTCTGTTATCTATATAAGAATGCATTTTATGTTGCTTCTTAGCTAACTCAATTAATTAAAGATGCAATTAGAAGCATGTTCTTGGCAGTCCTGTTTGTTGTTTCTTATTATTATTAATGTGTAATTATCGATCATATTGCACACATTCTGTAATCCACTCTCTTTCTTACATAATCTTTTATATTTATTATTTCTATTTGTGTTATTTTTCTGTTCACAATGACTATTATGGGTAAGCATTATTTGTAATAACATTGTGAATATTGTCTGTGACGATAGACAATAATGTCTGTGACGTTATGCTTTTTTTGTTTGTTTATCTATAGTGTTAATCATTTGTTTCAGCACAGAACGAACTTCTTTGAACAAAATGGATGGATGTAGTGCCATCACAGGTCAGTTGCGAGATTATATTGCCATAGATTCGATTAAAATGAGTGGATTGTAAAAGGGAACAAGTTTAGGGAATCATAATGGGTGTGGGAGAAAACGGAACTGACTATTAAGTAATATTTGATATATTATAGGGTAATGAAGAGTTAAAACACTGGAATATAATACCCTCATCTTATTATATTGTTTCAACTTCAAAAGTGTATAGAAATTTTTCAGCGTTGACCTATTGCTATACACTATTCAACATTCCAAATTCTTATTGTTTAATATCAGGAGACCCGAGATGCAAATAAATATTTTATTTTATTTTTCTGCATACTATGCATGCAAATATTTGTAATACATGTCATGTTGCACTGTCCATACTTATACAATCCAAGTTAGTTGTAGACTAATAACTTTTCAACATAATTATTATGCTTCTAATCGTGAACTTAACTTTCACTAAGTATACAACACTGACTTCTGTTGCAAAAAAATATATTTATACATAAGACGTTTTATGTTTAATTCAATATAATTTTAGGCCGTGTGGTGACGGCAGAGTAGAATACAAATGTCACCAGCCCAAATCTCTCCCGTTGGTGTCGTACAAGGCGACTAAGGATAAAACAGTATTGGATGAGGAATGGGCAGCAGCGTTCCTCTTGTACCACCTAGCAATGTACTGCGACTTTTGTGCCCGATATATGGCAATAAACTCGCCACCTATTACATGGGTCCTAACATAATTGGCGAAACGTGGTTGCAAGTTCACATCTGCCTACCCCTTCGGGGATATAGGCGTGATTTATCTATGTATGTAATATTTTCAATATTATGTTAGAAACACTATTAACTATCAATACACCAGTCGTACTTTGTTAGGCAAGTAGATGTTTTGTGTTAATTGCAAAGTTTATGTATGCGTTATTGATGTAGTTGATGTACTGATTATGCCAATAATGTTTCTGTTGTGGAAAGTCACCAATGTGTAGTTTACTACATTAGTTTAACGTGATTTCGTGTCAGTGTTAGTTATGAAACTTATACTTAATTGCATGGAATGTCTGTTATGTCACTCTAAAACTATTTAGTGTATAGCAAGAAAAAAATGATGTGCCTAAGCCTAAAACGTATTTCCCCCTTTTTTATGTCAACTGATTATAAAGCGCTCAAACGAATTACATAAAAAACACGTTTATATTGGCTGGCGATTTCGACTGTTCCATCCTTCCGTTCTTCTTCCTCTCCTAAATATTTACTCTGTGTCCTTAGGGTTTGATCAAGTCACTTGTTTTTTTATGTTTTATTCACAAGAGCAGTTGGACAAGCTATGGGGACTTTTCTTTAATAACAGCGTGTTATACATCAAGGGTTAGGAACAGGTGAAATGAGACACACGTTTCGCAGTATTTTACTAGGTGCTATATACTATTCGATTTTAATTTCAATATTATATAAATGTTAGAAAAATTAGTACAAAGATTTTGGTGGTTAGAAAAAAAATTTCGAAAAATTATGGTCTTGATGCGGGAATCGAACTGGCGTCCGCTGCTATCCGGGCAGGTGCCTGACCGCTCGGCCAACCAAGACACTTGATTGTGTCTTGGTTGGCTGAGCGGTCAGATTTTGTAGGTGCTATATGTTAAACGCTGTTGCCCATTGCTCATCACTGTCATTACTTTTAGTTGCCTTGTACGACACCTGTGGGAGAGATGGGAGGTGGTGACAATTGTGCCTATTCTGCTTTGCCGTCACCACAGGGCGTGAATTCATCCAACTATAGTTTTGCTAATCAACTTTCGTTTCTGTTACAGGTTGACATCACAGCTCATAATGAAGAATGATATTAATAATCAGAGGTTGTTATATGAATGATAGTTTATTTATTCCAAGATGGTCCTAATCTGGCGACACGCTATGTTAATAGTGCAGGACTGCTGTCTGATCGTAGACAAAGCGGAGGTTTGCCTTTCTGTTAGGATTAGGATGAAATAACAAGTTGTTGAGTGTTAAATGTGTATTTGCTTATCATAGACTGAACATTTCGATTATTTTCGATAGTATACTGATAGTGGTTGCTCAAAGTTTTAACGTGATAGGTTTTGAAATAGTGTAATGTATTTTCTGTATATAAAAAAAGTATAGCCCGGTTGCGTGAAGTTTTGATTTTACGCAGATGGTTTTGTGAAATTACCCGGAAATCCAATATGTAAAAAAATACAATCAATCAATCAATGAAATATTCACGAAGAACATTATAATTTTTTATACGTAATGTTCTTTAAATGTTTGTCGTATTCGTATGGAAACTACGCTTGACCGAGTTGTATGTCTAAATCAATAGCAGACATTTATGTTCGTTATGAATATAGTATTACCCTTCTTTGGTACTTCACATATTGAGGGTAGGTCTGGCAGAACGGAATAAGTGCAAGATTATAGAAAGGTTAGTTGTATACATGGTCATACTAAGTTTTTCTGCTCTTTTTATCTGTCAACCCTGTTGTTGAATACTTCTTTAAAAAAAATATGTATTTTAATGATGTAATTTAAATATGTGTAACGTTGTCATTTTGTCACTTGTCAAAGTCGTCAAACAAACTGACTGACAGTGACAATGACAACTAATGTCATTGTCACTGTCAGTCGGTTTGTCAATTTTGACTTTGACGTCTTTGACAAGTGACAAAATGACAACGTTACATAAGACTTAACAAGAAAATGTAAAAAGAAGTGACAAATCAAATAGACAAAAATACGATTATCGAGATTATTGCTTATATTGCTTAATTATTTACACATGCATAACTGCAGGACTCAGTTTTATCTACGATTTTATTTTTTGTGAATTACAGTTATCTAGCAGTTTTACTATGTTCACAATTTTTCCTCATAATGATATATTTGGCACTAATTCGATTCTGCCAGAATACCCTCTATTTTATATACATATATCACAAGGGCTCCATGCCCCCCATTTCATCACGTAGAAAGCAGTGTCTAAATATTTATGTATATTAAACGTTCGTATACACCAGGATACGTATAGCATAGTGAAAAGGTTCATCTAGTCCTCTGTTCCGCGTTTTTTTTAATTGAAATTGCAAAGTGGGCAGCAGTTTTGCACTACCGCGAAAATTGTTGTACTCTGTGTTCTTTTATGATGTATCTGGGAAAACAAAGATGCAATTCTATAA
The DNA here is from genome assembly GCA_963931975.1 of Cataclysta lemnata. Taxonomy (NCBI): domain Eukaryota; kingdom Metazoa; phylum Arthropoda; class Insecta; order Lepidoptera; family Crambidae; genus Cataclysta; species Cataclysta lemnata. Next base: position 25,077,995 of record OZ008339.1, on the reverse strand, counting down.
TTAATGGATGTCGGTAAAACGGCATAGTATTTCAATTATTAAAAAATATACTTTTATCATAATATTTTCGTTTAGAAATGGTATTTGCTTCTTATATGTCTGCAGTATACATCGTGATTTTTTTTTAATCGTCTTAAAGCCGAAGCTTTATACCCTTCATAATATTGACATTATAACTATACTTATAATGTAAATAGTTAGGGAAAATCATCCTGCTTATAATGTTTTCGCATCGCAGAAATTTACAAATGAGTACATACATACATACATAAATCACGCCTATATCCCCAAAGGGGTAGACAGAGGTGAACTAGCACCCACGTTTCGCCAATTATGTTAGGTCCCATGTAATAGGTGGCGAGCCTATTGCCATTTATCGGGCACAAAAGTCGCAGTTCATTGCTATTGCTAGGTGGTATAAGAGGAACGCTGCTGCCCATTCCTCATCGCTAATATATCCTTAGTCGCCTTGTACGACACCCACGGGAGAGATTTGGGGTGGTGACAAATTTATTCTACTCTGCCGTCACCACACGGCATTACCATACAAATGAGTAGATATTGGATACCGATGCCCTATAGGGCATCGGCTTTAAGACTGTTTAAAAAGCTCATTGTATATTATTATACAACATGTAACAGAAAAAACGTACACCCTGAACATTACCCATGCTATCGTACCTTAGTCATATAAAAACTATGGTGACTTCAAACATTCAAAATTGTAAAAATAATTTTCCATACTTCTTATGCTTTACTGACCGTACCGTTTGTATGGAGGAAGTAAAAAATGTACAATTTCATTAATAACACCATAATAATTAATTGTCTATAATATGTTAGCATGGAAAGTGCCCAGGGTGTAAGTTCTGTCACATTTTGTATATATCGCTCATTAAAAACAAGATAGACGCTACTCATAAAAAATACTTAGGAAACATTGTGTATTCTAAATTTATGACAGTAAGACCTAATGTTCCAGGAATGTAGTTTTGAGTAGCGTCTCTTTTGTATTTAAGGCGCGATATGATGGAATGGTTAATGCAAAAAAGCCACGACATTTTGGCATTATACAATTGCATCTATGCTAGACCCGGAGGTCTGTACATAATTGCATATTTTGTGTAAAATAGTTAACGATATTGTTTGATTGAACGCCTCAGTGAACTGCTCCACGTGGCTTGGAGGCTCCGACCTGGGTTATTATAATGTCAATGTTATGACAACACCTGCGCCGGAGTCGCCAAGCATTGAAATCAGAATAGTTTCACAGGAAACTGATAACATTTACGGCGAGTTTCAATATTCTATCTACAGTTAAAAACAAGCTTACTAAAATTTAGTTGCCTGGCATTTTTTGTTTTATTACGATAAATAACAGAAGTTGCTCAGCAACTAAACTGTGGTACGTATATCTTTAACTGTTAGAATATTGAAATGGGTCGTTAATGTATCTAGTGTTTATAATCAGTATTTGCATGTACCAAAATTCATCAGTGGAATCATTGTTTTCACTTTGAAATATACTTGTACCTTTGGTTACCAAATTATTGTTTTTATGTGTAGCAAAGAAAACTAGTGAAAATTCGACTCTCAATACTATAGTAAGACTAATCTATACACAGTATACTGTGTACGGGTAAAATAGTTAGATTATCAACGTTTCCTTGGAAAAGCTAAATGGAAACATGAGTAACAACCGCGTTGTCCACAAAAAAATCTGTAATTATAGTACTTACGTATATATAAGTACGCTAAAATATATATATTTTTTAAAATTACATGCCAAGGTTGTGTGCAACAAGGAATATTATATCTAAATTTAAGTTGACACGACTTATGATTTTTGTATTATATTGATGCCACGAAACTAAAACTTCTATTAGATTAGACCAACATTCTCTACATAAGTATTACCAAATAGAAGAAACGCATTTTTTTTACTGTTTCATCTCCTCGTCTTCCAGTAGAATCAAATAAATGCTATTTTCCATGACTACGTTAAGTGTAATTCCCAATCTGAAGTCGCATGTAATGTTTACAGTAACTATTCTTGTATTGGCATTATATTTTTTCTTTTATTTAACTAATGTCAATTATTTTTCTCACCTAAAGTTGTCAAGATAAATGAAAAAGGTCGTTGATCACTAATTGATAAATAAATACTTAGTACCTAAGAATGCAACAGTATGCTTAGATTTTCTCATATTTTTCTTACTGACTTTAGGTGGTCAGTGCTTTGACTTTCTATACAATTACTAGGTCGATTTATTTAGTACAGATGGGATGAGTCGTGAAAAGATATATCAGTAAGCCAATTTCATTATCAAGAATCATATTGCTTCCTCCATACAAAAAGACGCAACTCCAAATTATATTTGGGACAGAGTTGGTAACAATTATAATTCCTGTAAACTGTGAGCAAAATATATAACTATTACGACGACGTATATTGTACATAGATTTGCAACTGTACATACATTGTCTATAATCTGTTAAATAGAAATCATTTCACTAGAAGAAACTCCACTTTATTACCAGGGCACCTATTAGAGACAGTTGCATTTATATTTCGCATAGGTTGTTTGTAGTAAAGTGGTTTTTCATCTTGTATTTATTACTCGTAAAAATCGTGGAGCAGTGATATAGATGTTATTTTCATAATAAAACACCCCCAGAGAAATAATGATATAATATATTTATGTGAAATCAAATAACGGTTTGTTTGATGTTTGGAACACTTCCGTTTTTAAAAGCATTGAAATGTTTTAATACTAAATTCCAAATTATACCCAATGTAATAATTATGAATAAAATATTTATAATGAATAGATGCGACATGATATTTTATTGATATCTCGATACCCAAAAAGCCCTTCCAATTTATCAATTGGAAGGGCTTTTGCTTATTATCATAAGAAATGAAACACGGGATATCTTTATGAATATTTTTTTATTAATTTCACAAAAGTATTCATTAAAAGCCACAGTTTGAAGGCTTTTAAGCTGTCGAAGCAATGACTGTATGACATGCCTCCGATTACATTCCAACGAGTGAGCTAGAAACGGGAATTCGGAAGCTATCTAATATCTACATATTATAAACGTTACGTTTTATAGAAAATATTGACATATAATTCATCCGAATAAAGGCAGTCGAAGCTTGCATTTCACGTCTATTGCGACTAAGAAACGTCCAGCGCCTGCACGTGCGCAAACACCTTAAATATTCATTTATATAATAATTATTCTTGTATAAATAATGATTTTATTACTTACATTTAACGCGTGAATAACACTATGTTTACGTATCATAGAACAGCTCAGTGTATTGTATTATACTGACATATTATTTATATAAAACGTGAAGCGACACTGATTCTAATATTTGAATTATAAATTATGAAGCTATTTTGTGACTTCTATACTCGAATGCCTTACGCTATGTCCGTGGAAGGCAGAGACCATTTTTGCCATCACGTTGAAACCAAGCATATCAACTTATTGCTCTAAATTCAAACCTCAATAGGTACTTGCAACAGTGAAATCGAACAAACTGAAAGTGTAATTATGTTATAGAGAAAAATGTTCGCGCCTTCCGCAAACAATTACATCTATTTATTACGTTTGCAGTGTTACAGACACAAAACACTTTACTATCTACCCTTCGTCTTGTCGAATAACATTGGAACTCGCATAAGTTCATAACATAGGTCCCAAATCCCTCGTACTATTTATATACCTTTTAAAAGTTTTACACGACACATCTTGTCTCCACTCGTGCCGCCATTTTCTATCGTCGCACAAAATGGCTTCCGTGCTGTGGAAGCGTTCGCTCTATTGCATAATAATTTAACTACAATGATGGTGTGGACTATTTATACGATACATATTTAAATATATATTTATTGAAAGCTCAACGTGTTTCTAACACCCTTGTAATGATGAGGTTAAGGACTTTGAAACTAAATTCGAATTCTCATTAAAGCTTAGCGGCATTTGACTCTCGTTGCCAAAGTAACTGAAGCTTTACTGTGATCTCGATTTAAAGGATCTAAAAATATGCTGCATTCAATATTGCAATATACCCGTGGAAAGTTGACAATTTTCTTTCGCAATCGAATTTCCTTTTTCAATATAATATATATTATATACCTTACAAGCTTAAGCAAAAATAAACTCTTTATGTTTACTCAATAGGGTCCTAATTCTACGATCAACACGATAGAGTTGAGTTACGTTTTTAGAAATCAATTGCTTACCGCTAGATTCATACCGTGCTCGAAACCTCGACCCAGACAGTTAATAGAAATCGATAAAAGCATTCACCTATATCCAAATACGTCACAACAGGGCAATCTCGAGGTATGAGCTTAACTCTTTTCCTAATAGGAATTATACATTGACATTTTAATCATCACCGCTAGGATTAGGGAAATTATTTCATATCTCAATCATGATTACATTGTTGTGAAGTATTTGAGGATAGTAATTATCTACTAACAAATTATGGCTGCGCGTACGCACCATTTCAAGTAGCAATAATTACAAACAAACCATCATTACAATACCTGAGTTGCGTAGTTAATTACTGTAACAATACAGTTATTAACAACATTTTTATTAATTATTACTTACTTTAAAGTAGTACATTCATCATTGCAGCAACCTGCAGGTAGATACTGCAGCGAATTCTGTGTGCAGAGATTGACAGAAATATTCCTGTTCTTTTCGACTATGAAAAAACGACATTATCACGCAGGACAAAGGTCGATATCCCAAACAAATTTGTAATCACTGCACTTTGGCATCGCCAAAACTTAATACATTTCAATTGTCACCACTTGTTTAAACACTTTTATAAATAAGTACTATAAAGTGTACATTTATTTACAGTACTGCTTTTCTATAACTATCCAATTATTCTAGTTTACATCGATTCTATTCAAACGAACAGTATTCCGAGACCAACACATTATACATAACCCTATTTAAATTAACTTAGCGTCCAATTTACAAAAGCAATACCTACAACTATGGACTAGGAATTTATTAGGTAACTTCGCTAAACAAATTTTAAAATGTACTTATAGTATCGCATTATGTTCTCAGCGGGCACTAAATGTAGTCCAAAGACTGATTAGTACCGCACTACAATATACATTTTAATTAACAGTAATAACTTTATCAATAACCTATACCTGAGCTAACATTAAGGTTTTGTAACATCCGTATTCATTGATTTAACTGTCATAATAAAAATATAGGTAACGAATAACATGGGTATTAAAAATGTAAAATAAATCTTTAAATTTATATTACCTACTTACTATTAACATTATTTTTTATACATTTGAAGATATTGGATTCAGGATCTTTCATTAGAAAGCGTTTTTGAGGTGTCTTGATTGATATTTTGTTGATTACAAAGTATGGTGCAACATATAGTACACATTGTGATACTTTATACGACCATTTAAGTTAGGTCCCGATCTAAATGTTAATCACACCTAAGAAAATTACAAATAGGTCTTCAAATAACCTTTACCATTTCACACATCGATTCTAATATCAATCAAAACCATACTTGAGTTTAGCTCAGTGCCTACGCGTCGTTAAAGCATAGTTTTTATTAATAACTTCGAAGAACTGGCCGGATATAACTTTGACAAAAACTTGACTTAAATTTAGAAACCGGAAACATGTATATTTTTATTCAAGACTTCTTAATTTATATTATATTTTTACATGTATCGGGTCACAAATATATGTATATTCAAGTGCACCGGCGCACTTAAAATATAATTATTACCTATATGTAAGACGTTCTATTAACTTAACACGATGCACATTAAATATTAGAAATTAGGTAGTTAAGTAGACAGAGTCATCCATTATTTTTAATAGGTCTTACATAATATTTTTATCTACAATATGTTGATATCAATATCAACTTTAAGTTATTATAATATTTTACTCCGGCGTCAAGAATCTTATTTGTCCAATATTTAACCCACATTTGGGGCGTAGTGAGATCTTAATTAAAAAAGCTAAAGCCTTACATACATTTCGAACCACCAACCGTTCTCATCCATAATATCCGTTTCATCATACCTCATTTTTAGTCCAAATCGTGCCATAAAAAGTATAAACTGTCTCGGTTTGATAAAATTCTCAATCAACTCTATAACGTAAATTTCTAAATACAAAATATAAGTACCATAAAACAACTGCTCAACATTTTCTCTGCGAAATATTAAAAGGTATATTCGCGCTTGATTTTATAAGGTCGAGTATTTCGAATTTGCAACGAATAAGGCCTTTTTATTGTGTACTTATAACTTGGAAAACAATTGAGAAAGATTTGAGTCGCCTCTTTGTTGTTTATAATAAATGAAGACAATACATGTCGTATAGGTAGGTAGGTTTTATTTTTACTTAAACTACCTTCGTAGTTAACCCTCAGATTTCCTGTTTTTTAATTTCATGTTATGATGAATTAAATGGAAAATTTATACGATGCTGCCAGGTCAATCAAATAGGTCCGCTTCTGCACTTTTTGCCAAGATATATTTATAAATAATAAATACATTACTTATTTTTTTAAAAAAACTTAAGATATGGTATGACACAGGCAGTGTTTTTATTTTGTAAGTTGTTACTAACATAATGTATCTACTATAAAAATCTACATTTTTATATTGCTCCATTTAATACAAAAAAGACGCAATTCAAAAAAGTTAGAAACATTGTCGGTGTTATTTTTACAAAAAAATGTATAAGTGAGATGCTGTCTCTCTCACAAACTATTGACCAAACAGAGACAATCTCACATTGAAACACTTTTTGTAATGACACCGCGCGTGTGTGTTATAAATTTATGCCAATAAGATTTACTATTGCAATTGAGAGTTGTATCTTTATTGTATTTTAATAAGCAACTTTTATATTCCACATTTAAATATTACTATGAATTCATGAAAGTTTCAGTAATTTTCCACTGCGCATTAGGCAGCAAGTAGAATACGGGTAGATATGTCAAAATGTTTTAGACAGCTATTCTAAAACTTTCATAAATCGACAGATATGTATACAGCAGTCATGTCGAGGGTAGCCGATGATTTTATCATCTAATTCACATTGTATCTTGAAGGTGGCATTAATCGTGTTAAAAAACATTGCTCCATAGTCTATTGTGTATCAGGACAAGAAAGAAATAAACAGAAAGACCTCTCAACCAATCATGGCGACGAAAATAATAAAGTTTACAATGTTCAGTGCCTTTATTGGTCGAGAGGTTTGCGTTCATCGAAGAGAATACAATACATTTTAGATATTAGATACAGGTCAAATTTTAGATACAGTGTTGTTAAAATGAACGATTCATTCATAATAATAATATGGGATCACTGATAATTATTCTATCAATCAAACCGATTGCCATATTTTATCCGTTCCGCATTCGATTATCGTGCCGTATCCGATATCCGTTCCAATGTAGCGTATAAAGCGTGGACTGGTAAGCTAGCAGCCCTGTGGGTATTAATCTGTGGAACATTAAAAAAAATAGGTACTTAATTAAAAATAAACTTTTAGAAATGAAGATACGGCTCAAAGGGCTTAGAAACTAGCCAAATAGCTTAAAAAAAAAGAATATAGGGAGAATGGGCCAAATCCACCACGATGGACCCCAGTACGGATTGGTGGGTATTAAAGACTGCAGATACAGACAGATAATAAATTTTTGGTCACCCGTCCATTGGCCGGCCTTAGCGAACATTGCTTAGTTTACGTAATCGCAGGCCAAGCGCGCTATGCCACTGCGCTAGCGAGTTCCTCCATAAATATTGCACATCGACCTTTCGAAAGAGACAATCGGCGAATTTCTGTTGGCTGTTGGTCCGTTGAAGATGATAAGTAATAAAAAGCGCGTCATACACTAACCTACAGCTGGTGGTGAAATATCGGAGGTTTCGCTTCACGAGGCCCTGCGCCCGGTGAGCGAGCCGACGAACGACTTGAGCGCCTGCCCGAGCGAGGCGCGCGAAGCGTCGCTCGCGCCGCTGCTCCCGCTGCCGCCTCCGCTGCCCCCGCTCGCGAGCGACGCGGCACCGCCGTGAGCGTCCAGGCACTTCTGGTAGCGGAGCTGCAATTGAGAACCGCTGGATATCAACCATATAGCTTTGACTAGTAAATACCTCGTTTGTATTTCGGACATTAGCTCAATCATATTTTAATAAAGAAAATTAAGAACTTAAGTTTCTTTATTAAACTATTTTTATTCTATTGAGTATTATTTACAATTGAATTTTTATTAAAATTTATATTGAAATTTATATTACAATTGAAGGAAATTAGGTATATTCCTGATGTTTTGTGGGTGCTGAAGCGAATGCCAAATGTGTGTGTTCAGAACATAGCCAATGAGCACTAACTGGTAGCACCCTGAGGGTGAGGGTTAGTTGAAATGTCGGTAACTGAAAAATCAGGTAAGAATCTAATTATCGGACAAGAAAAATAGAGAAGAAGGTACCGGGTGTTTAAAATGCAGGTAGCTAGATACAGTGCACCCTAAGAATGCAGATACCGGGTTCGAATCCTGGTAGGGGCAAACTTTGTGATGACCACAAATGTTTGTTTCCGAGTCATGGTTGTGTATATGTTTATGTAGTATATTTTCAACATTTATATACATAATTATATTAAAAATATGTCCGTCATCTAGTATCCATAACACAAGTGCCTATGCTACCTTCCTTTGGGCTAGAATTAGATGAAAGGTGTGAGTGTAAAAATATAAAAAAAAAACCAGGAGAATTTAGTCGGTGCCGGGAAAACTGAGAAGACAGGTTTTTCGCACTGATCGTTCTGATTGGACCACTGTGGCCTAAGGGTATAAAAGTTACCTTGCAAGCGGCCTCGATGGTCTTGCAGAGCGCCCCCGAGGAGGGCTCCGCGTGGAACGCGTGCGCCACGAACGCGTCCTGCGCGGTGTGCACGATGAACGCGCAGCGGCGCACGTCGCGCCCGATGCCCAGGAACGACAGGTAGCGCACGCGGCACTCCACCAGGGGGGACGGCTCCTGGAACACATCGTGTCTCGTTACAAGATTCATCACCATCATCACCAGCGCAGCAACTGCTGGGGCACGGGCCTTGTCTACGGATGGAAGAATGTTAGGAGATTGGGCCGCCTGGGAAGAGACTGGTGAATTGCCTCACGGCGGATCCCAGACTCTCCCCGCTTGAAGGGCTAGGGGAACACCGGAGTGGTTTAGTGGGTATTCCCGACTCGAAAGAGTCGGGCGAACCCCACACACGTCAGCCGCTTAGCTAGCGGCTGATATGGTGCGTAAATGTGGTCCACTCCGAAAAAAAAAAAAAAAAAAAAGGAGATTGGGCCGTGGCCCACCACGCTGGCCCAGTGCGGGTTGGTGGGTATTAACGACTGCAGATGCAGCCGGGACCACCGGCTTAACGTGCCTTCCGAAGCACGGAGGAATTCGAGATCATAAATTTTTGGTTACCCATCCAATGACCGGCCTGAACATTGCTTAATTTACGCAATCGTAGGCCAAGCGCGTAGTGCCACTGCGCTAGCTCCTCATTACAATATTCGTCCATACCTATATTATTATAAAGTGCTTACCCCCGAATAGGTACAGAAACGCTACTCAAATGTTGGGGACTGCTTATCAAGTTAACTGGACAGTACCTGTCAAAGTTTGTATGGAAAAGCGTCAATTTTGACAATAATTAAATGATAAGCAGGTCTCAAACTTTCATTAGCGTTTCTGTATTCGGCGGTTAGTTCCATGCTGGTCTGCGAGCGGAAAAATAAACTGTCTAGAATGTGTAGTAATAATAAAGTAATAGAAGAACGCAAACCACTATGCCTAATTTATTTCTATGATTTTAATTATCTATGCTCGATATGGCGGAAAATGCAAATATTTTTTTTTATTACGAGAAGTATTGTTTGCTAACAATAAATATTAAAGCAACAATGAACAAGAATTACGATAAAAACACAACATATTTTGGTCCTTCGAGCCGGATATTCAAAAATTCATACTGTGGTTTTTTCAACAACAAACAAACAATTTTACTATTGAAAATACAAGAATATTCTTCTTCTCCCTAACCTGTTCCCAGTCTATCTGGGGTCGGCGCAGTATGTGTCGTTTTCCATTCATATCGGTCAGACGTCATCAAGCCATCCATTCCCTTTTGATTCATATTATCCATCACACCGTAAAGGTGCTAGTGATGAATTAATGTATAGCAAAGAGACGGAACGGACCATGGCGAGAGACCGATGAACGAAGAGTGATTGGGATGACAACATTGACACAAACCCTCTATGGGTATGCTGTTGTTGGTGGTTTGCCCACCATTCGGGTGCCCCGAGGTGTTTATTTGGTCTACACCGGCAATCTCCCTTAATCGACTTTTACGACACCCATGGGATGAGTCGTACATTATTTTTTCGCTCCCAGGCCAGCATAGAAGTAGTGGCTTGGCGCTTTCTTACTTCTGCGTATATTCTTCCCAAGGAAGTCCTGTGCCCCATGAGTGGGGACATTAAAAGGCTAGTGATATGATAAATTCGTACATTAAGTAGATACTTTATCGATACAATTACGTTCGTGCTAGAGGTATTGAAGGCACTAAGGAAGTCCTGTGCCCCCTCAGTGGGGACATTAAAAGGCTGGTGCTAGATAGAGGTATTGAAGGCAATAGACGGTCCCATAATCTAATGGCCAATTGGCCGTATGGTGACGGCAGAGTAGAATACAATTGTCACCACCCCAAATCTCTCCCGTGGGTGTCGTACAAGGCGACTAAGGATAAATCAGTGATGAGGAATGGGCAGCAGCGTTCCTCTTATACCATCTAGCAATAGAACTGCAACTTTTGTGCCCTATAAAAGGCAATAGGCTCGCTACCTATTACATGGGACCTAACATAATTAGCGAAACGTGGGTGCTAGTTCACCTCTGCCTACCCCTTCGAGGATATAGGCGTGATGTATGTATGTATGTATGTATAATCCAATGACAACGAAGCCTCACCCCCTCCTCGGTGACGGTGATCATGGAGGGCGCGACGGCCACGGCCACCGGGCGCCACGCGGACGGCGCGCGGGCCGCGGCCAGCCGCTGCAGCGCGTCGTTGAGCACGTCCATGCCCGTGGCGCGCGCCACCTCCGCGCTGCCCAGGTAGCGCGCGCGCACCGTCTTGCGCGGCTCCTCCATCGGCGTGGGGAACGACGCGCCTGCGCACGCCACAGATATATGATATTATTAGATACAACACAGAACGTCTTCAGGGCCAGAGTGGACCTCGTACGTAGGCCTCACCATCGTTTCCCATCAGGCATGATTGTGGCCCAACGCTCTGCCTATACAAATAAATGAAAATGTCACAGATCGAAAGTATTTGGTATGCGATCTGAGGCTTCCTTTCTATCGCCCGAGGTAATAAGTAGGTATATTATAGTTTTATGTGACATCAAATATTATTAAATTACTAGGGCTATGAAAGAAAGCGTCAGATCGCTAAACAGATTTTAAACACCCTAGCCTTCAGCTCGGGCGTCATTTTAAATACCTGTGATCTAGGACTTTTTTTTTCGCGTTGCAAGGAATGTATGCTCTGGTGGATTAGTTCTGACCTGGCAGGGCTGTAAGCGTGTCTCACCGGCGGCGGCTGCAGCGAGCGCTCGATCATGATGCTTATTAATCTCACCTGGCAGGGCCCTGGGGATGAATGCCTCATCTGGCAACGCCCTGGCACCGATGGTCTCACCTGGCAACGCCCTGGGGCGCCTGGCGCACGGCAGGTCCGTGGGCCTGGGCGGCGGCTGCAGCGAGCGCTCGATCATGATGCGCTTGCAGATGTCGCGCAGCGCGTTGGCGATGCTGCGCGCGGGCGCCTCGCACCGGAACACGTGGCACATGTGCTTGCGGGTCAGCCGGTCGCGGGCCACGTACGCGAAGTCCCTGACACATACACAGTCACACGTACACGTTTCGTTAACGCGCGATTGCATCGCTACTCACGCGCGTTTGTATCGCGACTGAATCATGCTTACGTGGGTGAGGGCACACGGCGACCGCGTCGCGACTGCATCGATGCAACCGCGCGATAGCATCGCTACAAAAAGTCGCCGTGGGCGAGGGCCCTAAGTATCTTGTCACAGTAGTTGTTTGTGCAAATTTGTGGCGATTATTACTGTGCACGCGCTGTCATTGGTATGACAGAGGGCTAAAGTCTGACTATACCACAAAGAATACTAATGCCGGATTTATATTTGTCTGACGTGTTTAGATCTGAGGTGTTACTCTGGAAGTTTATTTCGTTCGATCGAGTCTTTGCGTCTTTGTCTCTCTTATCATCTTTGTTCTCATAACACGCAGTGGCGTGAGAAAGACTGATAGATGTGAGTTAATCGTTCAGGGTTTCAGAGTAGACCTCCTGATGCGTCAGACAGAACCACAGATATAATATTGATATATCTGTGAACAGAACGGTATGGGTATTCATACATTTGACATAAGCCATCAGACCATATCGCGTTAGACTAATGTAAATCTCACCATACTAAATGTATGAAACCCACGTTCTAACGCATCAGAACAGAACACGTCTGACACTAAATCCGGTTTAACTGCTGCACTCAGAGATGTCAATTAACGTTAATGAGTACATAATATCAAAAAATTAATTTAAATTTAGACCATAGATAGTTATGATATTTTTACAACAATATCAAAACTAGTCCTCAAGACTATTTCGAACTTTTTCTAATAACAATATACTTTGGACTAGGTTTGAATAGTCATTTTCTCACATCTAACATAATGTGCACATACGTTGAAATTACCGTGTTTACTAAATCGTAACTTAATCAACTTTTTTAAACATAATAACATATAAATTTTTAACATAAATAAAACGCATACCCTGAACACTACTCATTAAAAGCTATGGTGATATCAAAAATTCATAATTGTAAATTTTTTTTTCCGATATTCCATTGTGTTCCATACATTTTGCTTTACTGACCAACCGATTTGTATGGGAGGGAAAATATTTCTAAATTTGTAATAAATAACACGTGTATGTTATGGTAGCATTTAGGGTGTGCGTTATTTCTGTTACATGTTCAGCCATGTTGTTAAATAATATTTAAGTACCACACAATACAACTAATGAAAATCCATAGCGGTAAGCTGAGATGATGTTGTGTATGAGGACAATTCTATTGCGAGACATGGTAGAAATAGCAAAAGGCATATTTTCACAAACTATTCCTCCTCTGGGTGCTCCATACCTTTCACTGTTCCAAGATCGCAGGTAGGGAGAAAGAAAAGTGTTCTTTTAGTTGGCACAATTAGGTATTATTCTTAGAACCCCGTTGTTCCAAGTTTCTAACATAGATCATTTTATACTTTTTAACGCTGATCTACTTATTAAAATATTTTTTTAATTATCTAATTAGACATTATAATTATGATGTTTAAATCATAAAAATTAGAAATTGTGGATTACAAAAATATAGACCAGTGTGTGAGTAACATAAAATGTAATAAATATCAATTACGTTGAGTTTGTTGATTCTTTAAATCACTGAACCTTTCTGTTACTCCTGGTATAAGAAGCGGAACGGCTTCTAAAACAGGCACATACTGCCTAAAGCGGGTACTCTAGTGTAGTATATGATATTTTCAATACAGCCAAGGAGGTAGGTTGGTATTTTTATTGAATAAACCCCTTTTGTGTTAAATAATTGTGTGTCTGTTTAGTTCAGCCACAGTGCTTCCAACAAAATTAGGAGACAAATCAGAGACCTTCGAGGTTTAGAATCATGAATGTCTTCGCTCACCGTCCATTGTCTCTGCCGACGCCCCATACGCGGATCGTGTGTATGGGCTGTGTGTGGAGTGTGGTGAGGCTTTCTGGATCTATCAGCTTCAGCGCTCCGTCGTCCAAGTCCATGAATAAATCTTTGCCCTGTACACGATAATATTTGGTAAATTAAGCGGTTTACTTTTTAACACGCTAAAAAGAGAGATTGTTGCCGAGCCGTTTGGAAATTTAACCTTTTTATAAAACAATGTACCTTTTTTATAGTTATGGTTTTTGTCTATTTTTTTAAGATTGTTTGATTGATGTGACTTTTGCTTTTTGGTTCGATAGGTAGCTTCACTTTTCTGTTTGTAAGATATTATAATAAAAACCCAGTTTTCACCGTTGTTATTCGCTTTTTCATTTAACTAGGATTTACCACCACCCATCCACTAGCTCTCCGCTTCATTTTTTGGTCCTGGGTACTATATGGGTCGTCGACCAGTAAGACCAAAATTATTAATTTTGTTAACCATGTTAGCTTAAGGGAAGAATCTGATGACTCTTTGGAGGTTCTCATTAAGGAGCATTATAAACTTGAGTCAATAGGGATATCTAGGCAGGAAACATTACTCAATAAACAAGACAAGCGGGCGATTGACATTTTAGAGTCTACAGTTAAGCGTTTACCATCTGGGCGATTCGAGATTGGTTTACCTTGGAAGGAGGACATAACGCGCATCCCAGACAGCTACGCCCAAGCCATGTCTCGTTTTTTGAGTCTTGAACGCCGGATGCGTAGGGAACCTGAATTCACGTTAGCTTACGAGGCGTTCATGAATAATATGGTGCATAAAAGGTATTCTGAGGCATGCGACCACGGTACGTTTCACAACAAGCTCTCTAATAGCGATAATACTAATAATGTCAGGTGGTACTTACCACATTTTGGGGTGTATCACCCACAGAAGCGCAAGTTGCGTGTGGTACATGATGCCGCCGCCTTGAATGAGGGTGTCAGCCTCAACTCCATGTTGCTTCCCGGTCCCGATCTACTCCGGCCCCTAATCGGCATTTTGTTTCGTTTTCGAGAGGGTCGCGTCGCGCTTACCGCGGATATTAAAGAGATGTTCTCGCAGTTCCGAATTCGGAAGGAAGACCGCGATGCTTTGCGATATCTTTGGAGGCCGAAGGCGGGATCGAACGCCGGGGGGCAACCAATTATTGAGTACAGGATGACATCTGTCATTTTTGGTGCCTGCTCCAGCCCTTTTATTGCGCAGTACTTGAAAAATAAGAATGCTAGAGAGTTTGCTCGCCGGTATCCTAAGGCCGCAGATGCAATTCTAAACGACCACTACGTTGACGATTACTTAGGGTCGCATGACGAAGTTGTTGATGCGGCCCAGATCGCCGCTGACATCGTAACTGTTCATAAAGCTGCGTGCCTGGAGATGAGAGGGTGGGTATCCAATAATCAGGCAGCATTGAATTTACTTCCCGCAGAATTGCGAGCTGCCCCACCGTCGGAGATCGACCTTGGCTCAACTCCAGGCAGCATAAGGGCATTAGGTATAATCTGGCAACCTGTATCTGACGTGCTAGGTTTTAGAACTGGCCTTGAAGAATCCCTTCCCTCACCTCTTACTAAACGTAAGGTTCTCTCGCACTTAATGCGCGTTTACGACCCATTAGGTCTATTGGGCCCTATCATAGTCATGGGTCGCATACTATTTCAAAGAACATGGAGATCCAATATCGCTTGGGATACTGAATTTCCACCTTCAGAGGCGTTGAAGTGGTCTGACTGGTTTCAGACGCTGGCTCAAGTCACCGCCATCAGAATTCCACGTTGGTATGCGTATTCCTTGAACTCGGAGCCGTCGTACCGAGAGCTTCATATCTTTGCAGATGCCAGTGAGCACGCATACGCCTGTGTGGCATATTGGAGGCTTGTTTACGAGAGTGGCTCGGTGCGACTCGCCCTGATTTCAAGCAAGGCAAGGGTATCCCCTTTGAAACCAACATCGATCCCGCGTCTGGAGCTCCAGGCTGCTTTAATAGCCTCACGCCTCGCCATATTAATTAGGGACAGTCATGAAAAAAAACCGGCGCGCACATTTTTTTGGTGTGATTCCATGACTGTTCTTAGTTGGTTGCGTAGTGACGCACGAACATTCAAGCCGTTTGTTGCCCATAGAGTTGGGGAGATAGTCGAAAATTCTAACGTGTCGGATTGGAAATGGGTACCAACCGACTTGAATGTTGCGGATGATGCGACACGAGCGGTTAATTTGAATTTGTCGCTATCATCACGTTGGGTTAGTGGGCCCCCTTTTCTTCTCAAGTCCCCTGAGGACTGGCCCACTGAGCCAGCAGGAGTCACACCAGTTCGCGAGGAGCTCAAAACATCGGAATTGGTGGGACTCCTAACCACATCACCAGTAGCTTTGCCGACTCCCGTAACTGCAGATTTTAGCCGTTTTAGTGACTGGCTTCGTCTTTTACGCGCTACAGCTAGGGTCATTCAGGCCGTCAAAATATTTCGGGTTTACAAACGTCAACGTAACGCAGTGTCCACAACTCTGGCCCCTCTATCAGTGGATGATATGAAAGCCGCAGAAAGGCAACTATTGTGTAGAACCCAGATGGACAGCTTTAAAGAAGACAGACACGCTGCAGTGGCTGCATTTTAAACGTATATATAATTTTACTAAAAGTTCTTTTTCTCCTCTAGAAAACATAACTCGACTTCAAAGCTCTCTTAGTGGGACCGCTTTCAAGGCCGTGGCTTCTGTGCTTTTGTGTAGCGAAGACCCTGAAGAGATCATCCGTGCACTGGAAGAAAACTTCGCGCGGCCTGAGCTGATCGTCTACAGGGAAGTAGCCGCCTTGAAAGACCTCCCCCGTCTCGGTAACGACCTGAAAGAGTTGAGTACTATAGTCAACCAAGTACGTAATAGCGTTTCTACAATTCGTTTGCTCAATAAAGTAGAGTACTTGTATTCACCCGAACTTTATTATGCTGTGTTAGGTAAGCTTAGTCCTACGATAAAGCCCAGATGGTCGGACTTTGCATCCCAAGATAATTCCCAGCGTCCTAAATTAGAAATTCTTTCCGACTTTTTAAAACGCGAGTTGGATCATCACATTAGGTTCACTATGTCACCTGAGTCTGTTTCAACATCTACTTTCCAGACCCATAACAGATCATTCAGACGTGATTCTGTACATTCTGCCACACACATTTTAAATGATAAAAATGATAAGGCAAAATCAGAGCCATCTAAAAAACAAGAATGCTGTTTTTGTAGGAAAGAACATAATATAAAATCTTGCCCCGAATTTAAGCTTCTTTCAGTTGACGATAGATGGTGTTGGCTGCGCGAGTCTAGAGTGTGCTACCGCTGTCTGCGGCGCAGCTCACATCAATGGAAGACTTGTAAGGTGAATCCTTGCGGCATTGACGGTTGTGTATCTCGTCACAATCCTCTCCTGCACGGTAGGCTACAACAACCACAACCTTTGTTACATAATAATGTTCGCTTATCAGTGGACGAGAATAATGCGTTACCACAAACGCCTGCTACAGATGATAAGTGTCAGAGTCAAGTCAAAAACGAAAACGTAGTAGTGTCTGTAACCGGTACACAATATCAAAACCGTAACCAACTTTTACACACATTACTAAAGATTATACCAGTAACTGTTTCCGGTCCGTCAGGAGAAATTGATACCTACGCTTTACTAGATGACGGTAGCACCGCCACACTAATAGACGCAAGTATAGCCACTAGGATCGGAGTCTCAGGTCCTCGGGAAACTATTACGGTGAACTGTGTCGGTGGTCTTAGTCGGGACGCAACAATTAGTAGGGTTAATTTTAGCATTAAGGGTAGGTACACAAGTGAGACATTTTTAGTGAAAAATGCTAAGTCTATTCAATCACTGGCATTACGCCCGCAAACTATCGAAAGGGAGTCTCTTACGTCTTTTGCACACTTAAATGGTTTGGTCGAACTTTTGTATCACGTGGACGCCACCCCTATGGTTCTCATAGGCGCTGACAACTGGCACCTTTCTATCAGTCAGGAGTTCAGGAAAGGCACCCGAAATCAGCCAGTTGCCTGTCTTACAGCGCTGGGATGGGTACTATATGGGTTGTCGACCAGTAAGACCAAAATTATTAATTTTGTTAACCATGTTAGCTTAAGGGAAGAATCTGATGACTCTTTGGAGGTTCTCATTAAGGAGCATTATAAACTTGAGTCAATAGGGATATCTAGGCAGGAAACATTACTCAATAAACAAGACAAGCGGGCGATTGACATTTTAGAGTCTACAGTTAAGCGTTTACCATCTGGGCGATTCGAGATTGGTTTACCTTGGAAGGAGGACATAACGCGCGTCCCAGACAGCTACGCCCAAGCCTTGTCTCGTTTTTTGAGTCTTGAACGCCGGATGCGTAGGGAACCTGAATTCACGTTAGCTTACGAGGCGTTCATGAATAATATGGTGCATAAAGGGTATTCTGAGGCATGCGACCACGGTACGTTTCACAACAAGCTCTCTAATAGCGATAATACTAATAATGTCAGGTGGTACTTACCACATTTTGGGGTGTATCACCCACAGAAGCGCAAGTTGCGTGTGGTACATGATGCCGCCGCCTTGAATGAGGGTGTCAGCCTCAACTCCATGTTGCTTCCCGGTCCCGATCTACTCCGGCCCCTAATCGGCATTTTGTTTCGTTTTCGAGAGGGTCGCGTCGCGCTTACCGCGGATATTAAAGAGATGTTCTCGCAGTTCCGATTTCGGAAGGAAGACCGCGATGCTTTGCGATATCTTTGGAGGCCGAAGGCGGGATCGAACGCCGGGGGGCAACCAATTATTGAGTACAGGATGACATCTGTCATTTTTGGTGCCTGCTCCAGCCCTTTTATTGCGCAGTACTTGAAAAATAAGAATGCTAGAGAGTTTGCTCGCCGGTATCCTAAGGCCGCAGATGCAATTCTAAACGACCACTACGTTGACGATTACTTAGGGTCGCATGACGAAGTTGTTGACGCGGCCCAGATCGCCGCTGACATCGTAACTGTTCATAAAGCTGCGTGCCTGGAGATGAGAGGGTGGGTATCCAATAATCAGGCAGCACTGAATTTACTTCCCGCAGAATTGCGAGCTGCCCCACCGTCGGAGATCGACCTTGGCTCAACTCCAGGCAGCATAAGGGCATTAGGTATAATCTGGCAACCTGTATCTGACGTGTTAGGTTTTAGAACTGGCCTTGAAGAATCCCTTCCCTCACCTCTTACTAAACGTAAGGTTCTCTCGCACTTAATGCGCGTTTACGACCCATTAGGTCTATTGGGCCCTATCATAGTCATGGGTCGCATACTATTTCAAAGAACATGGAGATCCAATATCGCTTGGGATACTGAATTTCCACCTTCAGAGGCGTTGAAGTGGTCTGACTGGTTTCAGACGCTGGCTCAAGTCACCGCCATCAGAATTCCACGTTGGTATGCGTATTCCTTGAACTCGGAGCCGCCGTACCGAGAGCTTCATATCTTTGCAGATGCCAGTGAGCACGCATACGCCTGTGTGGCATATTGGAGGCTTGTTTACGAGAGTGGCTCGGTGCGACTCGCCCTGATTTCAAGCAAGGCAAGGGTATCCCCTTTGAAACCAACATCGATCCCGCGTCTGGAGCTCCAGGCTGCTTTAATAGCCTCACGCCTCGCCATATTAATTAGGGACAGTCATGAAAAAAAACCGGCGCGCACATTTTTTTGGTGTGATTCCATGACTGTTCTTGGTTGGTTGCGTAGTGACGCACGAACATTCAAGCCGTTTGTTGCCCATAGAGTTGGGGAGATAGTCGAAAATTCTAACGTGTCGGATTGGAAATGGGTACCAACCGACTTGAATGTTGCGGATGATGCGACACGAGCGGTTAATTTGAATTTGTCGCTATCATCACGTTGGTTTAGTGGGCCCCCTTTTCTTCTCAAGTCCCCTGAGGACTGGCCCACTGAGCCAGCAGGAGTCACACCAGTTCGCGAGGAGCTCAAAACATCGGAATTGGTGGGACTCCTAACCACATCACCAGTAGCTTTGCCGACTCCCGTAACTGCAGATTTTAGCCGTTTTAGTGACTGGCTTCGTCTTTTACGCGCTACAGCTAGGGTCATTCAGGCTGTCAGAATATTTCGGGTTTACAAACGTCAACGTAACGCAGTGTCCACAACTCTGGCCCCTCTATCAGTGGATGATATGAAAGCCGCAGAAAGGCAACTATTGTGTAGAACCCAGATGGACAGCTTTAAAGAAGACTTCCAGAGCCTCCTTCGTTCAGAGCCCATTCCCAAGAAGAGTCGACTCGTTAAACTATCACCTTCGTTGGGAGAAGATAACCTGCTTAGGCTGGCTGGCAGAATAACCGCTGTCACAGGTGTTCATCAGGACGTACGTCGACCGGTTTTGTTGGACGGAAGACATTTAGTTGTGAGACTGTTGGTCCATTACTACCACAAGGCCGCTGGACACGCCAATAACGAGCTAGTTATAAATGAGCTCAGACAGAAATACTGGATACTTCATTTGAGGCCTACTGTAAGAAGTGTAGCGAGCTATTGTTTGTTCTGCCGAATAAAAAAGAGCCAACCAACGGTACCAGTAACGGGAGACTTGCCCCCACAACGCATGGCACATCATCGGCGGCCCTTTATCTTTACTGGTCTCGATTACTTTGGCCCCGTGTCAGTAACGATCGGCAGAAGACACGAGAAACGGTACGTGGCCTTATATACGTGCATGACCACTAGAGCCGTACATTTGGAACTAGTCCATAGCCTGTCATCCGATTCCGCTATAATGAGCTTGCGACGGTTTATAGCTAGAAGAGGAACACCTGAGATCGTGTTCTCGGACAATGGAACGGCCTTTGTGGGTGCAAACCGGCTGCTCAAAGAGCTTTACCGAAGCGACGTAGAGGACTTTGCGACGAACAGAGGAATCAGCTGGCGCTTCATACCTGCTGCGGCACCAACCTTTGGCGGTTGCTGGGAACGAATGGTTCGAGCGGTCAAGACTGCTTTACAGGCCACACTGCACGAACGAGCTCCCAAAGAAGAAGTTCTGGTGACACTTCTGCTCGAAGCTGAAGCAATAGTGAACTCACGGCCTTTATCCCACGTTTCAGTTAATCCAGATGACCAGGAAACCTTGACCCCTTTCCACTTTTTGATAGGGTCATCGTCAACACAAATCCTACCAGCCAGCCTTTCTGATGGAGATCTTAGCAGTCGACTAGGGTACCGGAAAGCTTTGCGTCTTGCTGACCACTTTTGGAACCGTTGGGTTCGAGAGATCCTACCTACTCTGCAATCGCGACAACCAGGAGGTCAAGCACTGGAACTGGCAATTGGAGATCCTGTCCTCATTGTTGATGAGAATCTGCCTAGAGGAACTTGGCCACGTGGGCGAGTCGCCGCGCTATATCCGGGGAAAGATGGAGTGGTCAGAGTGGTGGACATAAAGACTGCTGGTGGCACGTTGCGTCGCCCCCGCCGCAAGCTAGTTCCTCTGCCTAAGTAATCTGTGCTTTCTGCACAAGGGGCCGGAATGTTGCCGAGCCGTTTGGAAATTTAACCTTTTTATAAAACAATGTACCTTTTTTATAGTTATGGTTTTTGTCTATTTTTTTAAGATTGTTTGATTGATGTGACTTTTGCTTTTTGGTTCGATAGGTAGCTTCACTTTTCTGTTTGTAAGATATTATAATAAAAACCCAGTTTTCACCGTTGTTATTCGCTTTTTCATTTAACTAGGATTTACCACCACCCATCCACTAGCTCTCCGCTTCAGAGATATAAGTTGGAAAATTTGACGATGATCATTTCATCATCGTTATCACGAAGGACCTAGCTTTTCATGTCTTCACAATCACTGTGGAACTTTACCCTGTTACGTTAGGTTCGCGAATACTATTTTTCAGATTTATCGGTTCTGTTTAGGCGGGTAAGGTAATCCAAAACGGGTGTTTCTATGTCATTATAATGGTGGGCGTATGTGGGAACAAAATATTTTAAAATTATTAATCATTAACAAACACAATTGTGATTACAGATAGGGTTGCTGAAGCTAATGTTATTACTAGTATAGGTGAGAACACAATCGCTAGAGAGGCACCGAAAACAAACTACATTGAATTCGAAACCACAAATAAACGACGATTTTTTTTTCCTTTAAGTAAATGATAGGACAACTTACGTCCCCCCACCGGCCGACTTGGTCGAGCAGATCGTTGCGGCCGAGGCTCAGGTCCACGATGCACTTGTTAACCGCGCGGCTGGACCGCTCCGGCGTGAGGTCCGCCTCCGCGATCTCCACCCAGCCGAGGGAGCGCACGAAGAAGCGGACCGCGCGCCCGCAGTCGGGCTCGGGGCGGGCGGGGAAGCTGCGGCGTCTGGGAAAGTTCGAGAGCAATGTTTAACCCGGGAACGATTCTTAAAGGTACAAAAATCAATTCTAAACACAGAGTGAAACAAACAAAAACAACACAGGCCCGTGGCACGAACGATCGTACAGATACAAAAATCAATCCTAAACACGGAGTAAAATTCATAGGGAAAGAATGAAATAGGCTGAGATTTGGCTACAGATTTGATAAGGTAGCTAGCGAGGCGGACTTGAAAAACGCCCTACCACCAAGTAAACCTAAGTGCTGCCCTGGTGATCGAAACCGCCTCGAGACCTAATTCCGGTGGGCGAAACACCAGATCACGGAAGCGAATAAGAATCAGAACAAAGACTTACATTCATACATACATAAATCACACCTATATCCCCAAAGGGGTAGGCCACAGATATATGGGGTAGGCAGAGGTGAACTAGCACCCACGTTACTTACTAATTATTATGATTTTTATTTGAACATTATATATATATGTTATAAAAATCAAAATAATAATTATAAAAGCAAACCCAAAACTTAATCGAATGCACTATTTGTAAAAATACCTGCTTTGAATGTTAGAAAATTTCTACAATGCGAGGGATCCGTTGACTTACAGCATGAAGTGTAAATTTGTTTAATTTAACTAACATCTTAGTTGGCCGAGTGGTAAAGGCATCTATCCGGATGCAGAGGGGTTAGGATGTCGCAAAGGGAACGCAGGTTAGGTTAGACTTCCGACCTATACGCGCCAGCCGAGCGAGCGTGCCGCGGCAGCAGCCAACGAAACGCCTGAAACGACTTTTATCAAATTTATTTTTCGGAATTGTTGGTGTGATAGGTAAAGCCCCCCTTTTACGACACCCGGACCTCCAAAGGACGCGGGTTTGATACGTGCATCAAGTTTATATTTTTTCGAACTTTTTCCAACCACATTTTCTAAAGACTCACTTGTAAGACATCTCCTCTTTCCTCTTCCTCTCCTCCTGCTCCACGTTGTCCAGTGCCCCGCTGGTGGTGCTCCTGGTGACGGAGGTGGTCATCACCCCCTCGTACTTCACCTCCGACAGGTTGGAGCAGTCCCGCACCATGGAGATGCGGGTCTCCCGGGCTTCGACGGGAGGCATTTTTGGGATTTCCCTCTGGATCGTACCGCTCTTTATGTGCCAGTAGTACGGCCCGTCGTTGTCTGGAAGTAAGCGCAAAAAGTTGGGTTTAGATGTAAATTCGACACGGCTTTTGCGATATTTCCATTTATGCCTTTGATATATTCATTTATCGCTTTATGTTAGATCCATTTATCGCTTTGAAGTGTCAAATATCCAATTATTTTTATCAGTTCAAAGCGATAAATGGCTATACCATATCGTGTTTCGGTGATCATGCTATCCGGGCAGGGGGTGTCTTACAAATCGACTACAGGAGATTGCGCGGTGTAGACCATAAACTACTTTACTGATTGGCAACTCTGACATATTCCAAAACCATAACATTATGAGTAGGAAAAAAAGGGGTAGCAAAATCTTTGTTGAATATTCGCGAGGTAAGCAGTCTTTTTTTTCAGACAGGGAAGCTCTTGCCTTCATCTCACCTCATGGTAAGTGACGATAAGGGTCAAAGATAGAATCGAACATCACCTAGGGGCCTAGACAAAGTAGCAGGCAGGCGTATTCGCTAACTTTGTTTGACACTTGAGAGTGATAATCACTGAACTATTTACTGATCCATTACTACTTTACTATAACGCTATCGTGACACGTGTCCTGTGAAAACGGTAATGGATAAGTAAATAGTTCGGTGATCATACTACTGTCTACTGGGGGCCTAGACAAAGTAACATACCGACAAAGATAACGAAGTTCGATAATGCAAAATGTATGGGATTTGACGTAAGTCGTCGTGAAATCACGTGACCAAAATCGTCTTCGTAAGTGCCTAGTTATGTTGGTAGCGCAAGCTAAGGCGCTGTAGATACCAAAGTAATATGGCCATCTTGACGGACTTCGACACGTTATCGTTATGAAACGATTGCCACTTGGCTACAGGCCCTGGAACCCTCAACCACAGAGGGACTGGCTATCTTATCACAATTTTCGGAACACAAACGCTGTTAACATTATTATTATGGCGACAGATTTTGATAAGATGGCGGTAGCTAGCCAGGCGGACTTGAAAGAAGTCCTGCTACCAAACAAACCAAGTACAAAATTCGTACCCCCTGGGGATCAAACCCGGGACCTCTGGATCTTAATTCCGGTGGGCGAACCACTAGACCACGGAGGTTTACGAGGAGGTCTTAAGGAACTCCATCCTACCTTCATGTTTCTCCCAGCCGGGGGGTAGCAGCGGTTCCTTCTTCGGCCTCAGCTTCACGGGTATGGCGTAGAGGTCATCGTTGGGCCCCTCCGCGCTGTGCGGCACGGGCCCGGAGTGACTCTTCTCCGTATCTTCCTGGTCGGCCCTCTCTTTCTCGGGGGGCGGCGAATCTCCCCCGCCATTCAGTTGCGGGGGTGTGATGAAGCCGTTCTTGTCACTGGGGGGAAAGAATTTTGGAATAATTATATTAGTTGTAGATTAGTGTATTGTATTGTAATTGTAGATTAGTTATTACAAATACACTTCTCCTTATGTAAATGATTGATTAACGGTAAGACGAAGTCGATCGTGCTTATTAAAAAAAACGTGGTGACGGTAGAGCAGATACTGCGGTTTACGTGCCCAGTTTAAATGGCAAACGGCTCGCCTCCTATTACATACCTATAGGTATATATCCATGAATCACGTTCTTTTTTTTTTGAAGTACCTAAACTGTTTGACGAGATGCCTTTACAGCATCTACCGGGATTTTTGGGGAAAGGGGATTTTCAAGTCTTACCAGCGAGCGGGAGTGCTGAGAAGATTTCTCCACAGCAGGCATCCCCCAAGGAGGGACGGCATCTCCCGGGGGAAGATTAAACTGCCGCGGAGAGCCTCACAGGGCGCTACGAGTCGGATCATTTTACCCCGAAGGGGCAGGCAGAGGTGATTATTAACGCAGGCGTTTTCGCTATCTACTATCAACTATTCTTCCATCCATAGCGAACATTGAAGAGCGGGTGATGATGATGTACAGTCAACGGCACTTCAGACTACCAAAAACTGTCAAATTTATTCAATCGATTGTCAACCTTAACTTAGTAATAGAGCACAAAATCGATTGCGAAATTTTGCCATTTTGTGGTAGTATGACGTGGTGTTGACTGTACCTATGTAGATTAGGTACATCTCACGAGTCGGGCTCACGACCTAAATAAACATTGACAAAAAAACAGCAATTTACAAGGAAATTACACTTCTTGCGATTTCCTACAGGAGGTAATCGAATTAAACCTAAATCGTCTCAAAAACTTAACCTTTGAAGTTTAAATAACAGACAAACGAAACTAACCGGTAATGCCAACGCCACCCACGCTGCATCGCGCCAAAATGCACTCTAACACCTTGTAAAAAGGCGCAACTAACTAATAATCGCGTGCGCAGCACTCGGCGCTTGTACGTTAAGTGAACGCCAATTAACATTGTTGTTAACAATGTTAATTGGAGGTATTACGTGTTATTAGTGATCGGTGGATTACCGCAGTCGGCAATTTGTAAAATGCCTACAGCAGAGTTGGGAGAGCAGAATATAATTGTCACCACCTCTTTCTCTACCGCGGTTGTCGTACTAGAGTTATAACATATCGACGAATGGGCAGCAGCGTTCCTGGTGCACCATTTATCAAATTACTACAGCTGAAGTTCCCCATGAATGGCAATAGGCTCGCCACCTTTAACGTGGGACCTGAATAAAGCTGGGTGTTAAATCACCTCTGCCTACCACTTAGACGACGAAAGGCGTGATTTATGTAATCTTTTTCGTTACCCCCATTTTATTTTCCGTATTTTTATACCCTCTTTTGCCTGGAAGAGATTGCTTTGTAACAATAACGCCGCCTTATATGTATACATACCTCACCGTATCATTCATTGCATTTTTTTTTGTTTTTATATGCCCTATAGAATATTTTATTAATATTATTACATACTACTTCGCATAGACGATTTCCTTATCATTCTATTGAAAAGTTCGCCACCCTTAATCGTTTTATTGATGGATGAGGATATATTAAGCCAGATAGGCGTTCCAAAGTTTTCAGTAACATCCATCATTCCTTCCTACTTTATCATCTCCTTTTCTTTCAGGGCTTCAATTCAATATATTATTATACAAGTAAAAATTAAAATTTCTTACATAAACATAAGCGTATTAATTATTTTATGTTATGTCATTAAATTATTAATATTCATAGTTCGTAATTCGACAAGTATAATTATTACAGATGCAGTTAGTAATTAGCCGTGTGCTGAAGCAGAATACAATTGTCACCACCACCGCCTTGTACGACCCCCACGGCAGAGATGGGGGTGGTGACAATTCTATTATTGTGCCGTCATCAATTTAGAGGAGGCATCTATTTAGAGGTGTGGTAATTAGTACTTACTTTGACTTTGCCCCTGGCGATGCGGCTTCATCTTCAACTCTGAAACAAAGAAAAAAACACTTTTATCTTGATGCATGTGGCTCTACATCGTGATTCTTCTAGTATTAACGTAATAATATACTAATTTATCCAAGAAGAGGTAAGCAGGGATGTATTAACACACTTTACTAAGATTGTTGCCCCATGTAATGTAAATAGCAGTATACTGTTAGGTGGTATAAGAGGAACGCTGCTGCTCATTACTCATTGCTGTCAAAAAGAAATGGAATTTGATCTAATTAATTTTTCGTAATTGCCGTGTGGTGACGGCAGAGTAGAATACAATTGTCACCACCCCAAATCTGTCCCGTGGGTGTCGTACAAAGCGACTAAGGATAAATCAGTGATGCGGGATGGGCAGCAGCGTTCCTCTTATACCACCTAGCAATGTACTGGACCTAACATAATTGGCGAAATGTGGGTGCTAGTTCACCTCTGCCTACCCCTTCGGGGATATAGGCGTGATTTATGTATGTATGTATGTAATTTTTCGTAAAGATCACATGAATCCAATGTTTTATATGTCACTTCTACACCAATCGAACTGTTGCTAAATAAAAAGCAACATCGCCGAAGACACAGGCAGACTGTTATATGACCTGTCGTGTTTTAGCCCGTAAGCATCATACGCAGAACGTTATACCAGGGAACAACAAAAGACATAGTTAACGCAATTTGCTAGTTCCGGAGTTTGTTTTATATTTAACTTTCGTTCCTCTGGCGTAAACATAAAATAAAACGGGGGTCGAAACTCGACCGCACGACACGACTCTAGGGCTGTCGCTACCGATTGAGGATATAATTATGATTTGATTTTTATTTGAACATTATATAAATGTTAGAAAAATATTACAAAGAAAAAAAACTCAAAAAAATATATTTCAAAATTATTCAAAAACTATTTCCCGCATCAGGACACATAATTTGACTTTATTTTGTTTGTGATTGACGCAATAACTAAACGTAGTTACTTCTCGGAGGGCAAGTAGTCTTTATTTTAACATTGACGAGAGACGAAACCTCTTAACATTCCATGCATTCAGAGAGAAGTCAGTGGCAGCGGTAGGACTTGTGAAGCAAGTGTTTACGGTGCCTCTTAGTAAATGTCAACACTCATTTTCCAAGTCTTTTTCTTTTTTCTCTGCCTTTTTCCTCTGACATATTTGGTAAGATTCTGTGAGAGCATTGAAAGTAGAACTTACAAAAGTTCTAGAGAAGAGAACGTCTATTAGAAAGGTTATTTGGGGTATGATGAATATAGACCGTGTGGTGACGGCAGAGTAGAATACAATTGTCACCACCCCAAATCTCTGCCGTGGGTGTCGTACAAGGCGACTAAGGATAAATCAGTGATGAGGAATGGGCAGCAGCGTTCCTCTTATACCATCTAGCAATGGAACTGCAACTTTTGTACCCTATAAAAGGCAATAGGCTCGCTACCTATTACATGGGACCTAACATAATTGGCGAAACGTGGGTGCTAGTTCACCTCTGCCTACCCCTTCGGGGATATAGGCGTGATTTATGTATGTATGAATGAATAGACGATTACTCATTTCTACCGCCGGTACCGTTCAAGGCGACTAAGGATTAAGACAGCGGTGAGTTATTATGGGTAGCAGCGTTACTCTTGTACCACCTAGCAATATACTGCAATTTACGTATAGATGTCAATAGGCACGCCACCTATTACATGGGACCAACATATTTTGCGAAACGTGGGTGTTTATACCCCTCTACCTATTCCTTCTGGGCTAACTGGCTAATTTATGTATTTATTTGTCTTTGCACCCTGCCTGAGATCGCAGT
Source organism: Cataclysta lemnata (assembly GCA_963931975.1). Taxonomy (NCBI): domain Eukaryota; kingdom Metazoa; phylum Arthropoda; class Insecta; order Lepidoptera; family Crambidae; genus Cataclysta; species Cataclysta lemnata. Next base: position 25,049,315 of record OZ008339.1, on the reverse strand, counting down.
GGTGCCAGCCCTGCGCCGAGCACCCGGCTCACGCTCTAAGAAACTTTATAGTTTCATTACAATGGTTTCCCGTTTGTAATACATTCTGGCAGTTCCCGTGATTGTCGCCTTTGCTGCCCAGAACATAGAGTTGAAAGCACTGGAACAGGCGCCGACTACATGCCGACGTAAAGCTCTCCAATGGACAAATTGCTTCACTGTACGAGAGTGTTTAGATAAAGCTCGATTTATTAACTTATGGACGTGTATGTCTACCGACGTTGTTATTCCCTTTTGCAACCTTGTTGCGTTGAAACAGTGAGTAAATTTACAGAGTTTAATTGAATGAAAAGCGAAATAAAACAAACATGTACCAGCCCAGCCCCGACCCGTATTGTAAAAGTGGACTATGGAGAGAGATTCGCCGGTGCAGGACTGTAGGTATATCAATAAAAGCACCTTGGGACACCCGAACGGTGGAGAGCAAACCATCAACAACTGAGAAAACCAGAAAATACAACCTCAAAGCCTTCAGCAGAATGTATTGGAATGTAGTCAAATCAATAACTTTCTGTACATCGGTCGTATCCGCAAGATCATTTCCGTCACGCATAAATGTGTAAAATTCCTTAATTACATCAGAACAGTACATTTTTTTACCTATATTTGTTTGTAAAATAGGTAAGGTTAATGCATTTCCATTAGATGTTAATTATATTCCGGGGAAATTCTAGCTATAGTAAAACTATTTTAAGCTAGAGAAAACGAGGTAAAGCTGTAACATATACATTTCACAGACAAAAACACCGACACAGGTGTTCTGGATGCACTCCGCGACCTTTTTAGAAACTGTCCACTGCTGTCTGCTTCAATAAAAATAAACAAAGACGTTCGCTTTGAATTTTAAATCGCCATTAGAATTCAGAAATGGCGCCGAACGCATGCGTTTGCTATGCAGACGTTTCTATGCAAATTCTAAATGTGCAACGAAAGACGCTTTACTCAAGCTCTACCATGTGAAATGGTCAAAGTGTGTGGTATTTGTTTCGTTGAAATAAAATGAATAATACCATAGCATGGGAGCGAAAAATAACGTGGAATATACCAGCTCCGACTCACCAAAGGGGTGTAGTAACAGTAGACCGTAGATCACCATGGCGCACCCTAATGGCGGAGGGCATACCACCAATAACAGCATACCCAAAGAGAGTTAGTGCCAGGCAGGCAGCTGGCTGTAAAACCTAAACCAGAATCTTAAAGACTCGGATTGAAATGTTGTCATACCAATCACTGTCTCGTCATAGTCCTTTTCATTTCTTTTCTGTACATTAATTAATCATTAGCACCTTCCCGCTGTGACGGATGACATGAATCTTGATGACGTCTGACCGATATGAATGGAAGAGAACACATGAGATTTTTTTATGCAAGTTAACTCTTGACCTTCATCTCACCTGATGGTAAAAGACGATAAGGGCCGAAGATGGAATCGAGCTACACTTGAAATCCTCAACCAAAAAGAGACTGGCTTATCATAAATTGGCGGAACACAATTATGCTGTTAACATTATTCTTTTAGCAACAGATTTGATAAAATGGTGGTAGACGGTGCCGCGTGGTGACGGCAGAGTAGAATACAATCGTCACCTCCCCAAATCTCTCCCGTGGGTGTCGTGCAAGGCGACTAAGGATAAATCAATGACGAAGAATGGGCAGCAGCATTCCTCTTATACCACCTACCAATAGCAATGCACTGCGACTTTTGTGCCCGATAAATGGCAATAGGCTCGCCCCCCATTACATGGGACCTAACATAATTGGCGAAACGTGGATGCTAGTTCACCTCTGCCTACCCTTTCGGGGATATAGGCGTGATTTATGTGTGTGTGTGTGGTAGACGGACCGAACCCAGGATTACAGGATCTAATACCGACGTGCGAACCACTAGACCACGGCGATTTACTGGGGGAACAGCGCAGCGAAAAAAATAACTTGCATAAAAGTTCTAGAACGAGGAAATACGTACTCCCTAATAAATTTGCTTCTACCTTAACCTGAAAAGTTTTAAGCGCACCTTTTTCACAATTCACACGTAGCTAATAAATCCGGAAGCGCCGTACCTGGATCAGTGTGAACCGTGGAAGTTTGCAGAACACCTAATATTCGGGTTGTTGCCAAACTTAGGCAGTTATCGCCCGATCTCGGAACTCGCAAATTAGTAGGCCGTTTTGGAGCACCAAGAAGCTCTTCAACTGGCTCAGCTGTAGGAATTTTGAAGGAAAAATTGAAGAAGAGAAAGTCTTTTTGCTAATTCAACTGACGGGTGAGTGACTGACTTACTTTATTTCGAATTTTAACATATATATATATATATGTACGCAGCTCTTTCTTGGCGTAACTTTACGTTTATGTCATTGTAAAGCATTGTATCTTTCTATTACGATGCATCATGTTTTAAAAAGTGTGGATGGCTCTATGGCGTGTTACCCAAAGGAATAGACGAGGTAAGTAAGATGATGAATTACAAAATCAAACTTAAAAATTATTATTTATTATTTTATTATTATTATTTATTTATTGTGATAAAAACGACATAAATCTATTACATTTATCACACAATTAAAAGTCACAAAATTAACATAAAAATACAATGCAATGTCAATTAAGAATAATATTAATACACAATAGTAACGTCATTCTGATTCACTATTTTCACTGTCAGAGTTACATGCATTACTCCATTGATCTCTTAAATTTTCACAGTAAGTCAATAAGGTCGGTTTTATAGTGGAAAAAGGATAGAAGTTGAGTGTTGTGTAATATAATGTCATGTTCAGTGTACAAAACTCGCAAAAGTCACATCATCATCTTCAACATCCTCTATGCCCATTGCCAGGGACCATTCCCCATAGATGGACGAATATGCGGAGAAAAACGTATACATAGCGGGCTAACCAGTGGGTGGTGAACCAATTGCAGTTTTGACAAAAGCAAAAACAGAAAACCTTCTCAAGTAAAATGCAGTTAGACAAAATCCCATTAAAGTTCGATCAATTTATGAAACGCCCCATCGAGGCAAAGTGATCGGTGTAAACAATGGCAGGAATTTCGCTTGAGGGATCTATGGGCCATTGTGTCTTGATTATGACGAATGAATACGATCGTCTTTCGTTCACTTGGTTTTACGAATATTACAGCGCTATGTCCGTATCTAATCTATGGTATCGAATATATACGAAGATGTTTATGTGACCGTATAAAAAAGTGTTCTTAATCATCATCACCATCAGCCCTTTACGTCTATGGGTGGAAGAATATAGGGAGAATAGGCCACAACCCTTGCGAATTCGTTGTTCTTCGTTCGTTCGTCTATTTCAAAATTAGTATTGACTGTGTTGGAATTAACGCTCCGTGGGCGGGTTTTGAAGTGTCGACCTTTTGTCTAGCCTAAAGTAAGCAGCTTAAGAGCTTTGGTTATTATTTTACTACGTGACAGACAAATGTACATAATATAATAATCATAGCAATTGCATAAAAAATATGAAAATATGCTCATAATTTAATGAAAACATTACCAAGATTCCGATGACCAATCAAGGCACTGAAAATTATACATTTTCTGAACATTCGTTGACACTGAGGTGCATGAAGTCTTCATAACAACTCAGCTAAAAAGTTGTTAAAGTATATTCAGTACAAACTTAACTGATACATTATTCTTGTTTCAGGACCTTTATTCACACTGTATACTAACCACAATATTTACAAGGTAAAAGCTTTAGAATTTGTCTAATATGATCAGAAAATATTCGTATACGTACAAAATACTTAAATCAAAACCAGCACAGCACTTTGATCAACAAATTAACACTCACCACGCATCCAATCAGCCCTCTGATTTGGACATCTAACCAAGTTACTCCCAATCCTATATTTCAGGACTAACTATATTATCGTCGGCGCGACTAAATCTAGCGTCTATCCTGAGCAAATAAAGTTCGAAATACAGTGGCGACGAAGCTATCTATCGCCCCCTATGTTTGTAATCTCGCGAATGCACGAAATGAAGCTGCAACGTGCTTGAAATCAGGAACACAGGCGACGTTCGGGGCTAATGGGGGGTTATTACATATCCATGGCGTGGAAGTGAGGGTATAATTCCATTGGGATTGTCTATTGCCATCGGAAGCAATGCCATCTTTGTCGTGTCGGAGTGAATAACAAAGGGACGATTGAGGTCTGTGCCCCAAGCACGAACTCTTCGAAGATTCGATTCGTAATCGTAACGAGATGGCACTCTAAAACCAAAACAAAATAAATTCCAAATTTTAAATCGAAAATTATTAATATTTGTTTCATTTATGAATAGCTTCAATGACTCTTGTTTTTTGACGTTTAGCATTGGAATTAAAGAAAGGTGGCTCTATAGGAATCCGAAAATTTTGTCACGTAATTTTCATTGTGGAGAGAAACCTTGCGTAGATTAAAAACACTATCGAAACTGTCGCTGTCAGACATCAAGACGATCAAGGAAGCTGTTTCTTCTGGAGAAAAAGCTGAAATGATGCAAAATTATCTCCCTTCAACATAATTTCGATGCAAAATTTTCAGTCAAGACAAGTTTGTGGCTACAAAAAGTGCAACCTAGAACAATCTACGGCAGACAACTTCCTGACGTAAGCACTAAATGGTCTCCTATTTTTCCAGGGCAAGCAAACAAGCCGCTCTTTTCGCTTGGCTCCAAGTCATAAGCTGCAAGCGGTGTGCAACGGCGCTTCCAGACTAGCCAAAGCTGTCAAATTTCTTCAATCTATTGTCAACCTTAACTTACTGATGCATCATTGCTGTAAGTCTGCATCTTCGATCATATCGAAGGTCTGCACCACAGATATATCAATATAAGTATATCTGTGGTCTGCACGGACAAATTTCGAAACGCCAACCGCTCGTAGCTTGTACCGAGGGACTGCGGAGTTATTATCATCCACAGTATTGGACGGGGCGCACGTCGGATGTTGTTCGCCGCTCACGCTACGGATGTTGTATGGCGTGACTGCCAGCGTGGATTTTGGATGATTTAGAGTCACCTTAGTGGAGATTATTATTGCATAATGTATGTAATACTAAAGGCACTTGCTGCATTGAAGAGAGTTTATATAAAGCAAATGTCAGTTAATAAAACGTAATGACAAGAATTGAGAAAGGGATGCTCGTAGAAAGAATGAATGAAAGGAGAATGACAAAAAGGAGTTATATGGCGGAAGTGAAAGTAGAAGGCCTAGGAGGATCTATCATTATCATATTGAAAGTCTATTAAAAATAGCCGTAAAGTAAAGTAAGGATGTAAGGATCGTAGCAAGTAGAAAGAAGTGATCTCTGCCTACCCCGTGGGAGAAAGGCGTGATTTATGTATGTATGTAGGCTAGTGATGATGAACAGACAATTAGACAGCAGCGTACTTGTTATACCACGTAGTAATTCACGTACATAGATTCGCCCCTTATATTATATAAGACCTAACATAGTGTGCAAAATGTGCTAATACCTACACCTGCGTATTCCTTCGGTGTTCGTTATAAATGTAGAAATATTATTACGAAGACAAATCATGCCATCATACCTATGCGAGACCCGTTAGTTAGTTAGTTTAACTGGGCTTTATCCGCACTTAGCCCCCTGATTGGGCCATTATACGTATGCGAGACCCGTAACCGCGTCTTTCACAATACGGCGGCGGCCTAAGCCATGGAACAACTATGGAAATCTAAACGTATTTTTGTTTGTAATAATACAGTAAATTTTAAGTCAACTCATGCATTTACTTTTAAAGGCGGCTTCAATACATTTCGTTGGTCTACCCAATAACAACATGCCCATGTGAAATGCTAAATATACCATAAAGGTTACACGTGTAAGGTTTGTATTATATAAAAATGATCTAATAGCCACTTTCAGGCAGTCATAAAAATAGAAAGTTCAGTGCAGTGAAGTGTATAGTTTTCAGAAGGTCATGTAAAAGCTATTCTCCCTATATTATTTAATCCATATGAAAAGCTTGCACCCCAGCCATGGAGACATCAACAAGCTGGCGATGGGTGTTGTCAGTGGCGTCGAAGGGGGTTTAAACCAGGCCTTGCGTATGGATGAAACAATATAATGGAGAATTGGCTATAACAAACCATGTGGCCCAGTGCGAATATATTTTAGTCGCACATCCTGTAACCTTCGGCTTGGAGATCCTTGGGGGAGACCTATGCCCAACAGTGGGCGTAGCCAGCCACCCATCTGATCATTAACCTGTCGTTCTTGAAATAGTTTTTTACAAAGTTTGCCGAGTCAGCTAGTCTAATATATAAAAATCTCGTGTCACAGTGTTTGTTATCGAGCTCCTCCGAAACGGCTTGACCAATTTTTCTAATAATGTATCTGGTGTATTATATTTGGTCTAAGAAAAGGTCTTAAGCTAGGGTGATGAGATGAGGAAAAAAGAGCGGTTGCCGATTCAATTAGTTTTTATATATTAGAAGACAATATTTAACCGCTGACCGCTACAAAAGGCACCCCACCCCCACGCCATAGCTCAGCGTGCACCGCTGGATCGGAAGCGGAATGCAACGGATCGATGCATTGCGCCTGCGCGGTGCGGGGGTCGATGCACCCGTCACGCCGTGATGTGTGTCACGAGGCTTATTTAGTCTACACAGCTTCCAGTATCTTTAATATCATTATCGTACAAATATACATACATAAATCTCGCCTACTCATCTCTTCAGTAGACAAACGCGGATTAATACTCACATTTCGCCAATCATGTTAGGTTGACCCATCGCACTCATCCTAGAAGGGGTAGGTTATGTTATGCGTCCCATGTCATAAGAAGCGGGCCTATTGCTACCTATCGGGCACCTAAATCACAGTATGTTACTAGGTAGTATAAAAGTAATGCTGTTGCCCAATACTCATCGCTGTTTACCCGTAGTCATTATTAAAAATGAGTAGCTACAGACCAATTTAATGCATCATATTAAAGTCAAGAACGCTATCTGACGCCGCGTGGTGACGGCAGAGACAATTGTCACCACCCCAAACCTCTCCCGTGGGTGTCGTGCAAGGCATACATACATACATACATAAATCACGCCTATATCCCCGAAGGGGTAGGCAGAGGTGAACTAGCACCCGCGTTTCGCCAATTATGTTAAGTCCCATGTAATAGGTGGCGAGCCTATTGCCATTTATCGGGCACAAAAGTCGCAGTACATTGCCAGGACGGTGGTATAAGAGGAACGCTGCTGCCCATTCCTCATCACTGATTTATCCTTAGTCGCCTTGTACGACACCTACGGGAGAGATTTGGGATGGTGACAATTGTATTCTACTCTGCCGTCGTACAAGGCGACCAAGGATAAATCAGTGATGAGGAATGGGCAGCAGCGTACCTCTTATACCTACCACCTAGGAATGTACTGCGACTTTTGTGCCCGATAAATGGCAATAGGCTCGCCACCTATTAAATGGGACCTAACTAATTGGCGAAACGTGGGTGCTAATTCACCTCTGCCTACCCCTTCGGGGATATAGGCGTGATTTATGTATGTATGTATGTTCATGATTCTTTTGTTTTCTGTGTTATTATAATCTTCGCAAGCTTACTGTACCTACAGTAGGTACCTAAGTAGCAGTTATCAGGAGTCCTTAAAGAGCTTGGCTTTTAACTTCGGTACGACCAACTCCGCAAGATATAAATCCCCTTCGGGGTCTCGGCAGCGTGCCAAGATCTCTCTGAAGAAGCCACTTTCAATTTCTGGGCAGACGCTGAGATCTGATCCGAGACTACGTTTGCAACTTTGATTACAGTTTCAGGGTTGTCTTTTCGTTGTTTATTTTAAAGTTCTACTTAACAAAAACATTTGTTATGACTAGTTCTACATAACAAACCCATTTGTTTACTTTTAGATATGTCTCAACTAAAACCCTTTGTCTGTGTGAAAAAATAAAGTAAAAATGTAAGTATTTTATTTCAGTAAATCTTTTACAATTCAGTTACCAACGCTTTCCAGAAAGCAGAAGAAAGAAAAATCAGAACTTTTTTAATATGCCTGGCAAGGTAATGGAACTATCGGAACTGTCTGGCTCCTGGAGGAAACATCATTTGATAGTTCCCCGAATAACATACTTACATAAAACTCAGCGTTTATACTATGACGAAAATATACCTAATCAATCAATCATTTTTAAATCGATCTGTAGCCACAATTTCAGCAAGCAGGCGCTTGGAGCGTTGGCGAATGACTAAACAAGTTATTGCTCATGCACCGCAACGCGTGGTCTACAATTCTTGTTTGCGATGTCGCTTCTTTACGCTAGTAATAGTAGTTCAATGGTTTTTACAAATAAAATATGTAAAAACTGAGCTTTATACTATAACAAAAGTAATGCCTAATTTTTAACACCTTTATTATATGTTACCAGCCAAAGCAACCGCGACCCAAGTTTCATAAGCGGGGATCGTTCTTACCTGTATAAGGAACATACATATAGAAACTTACAGTCTTTATAAAATAACGAAGTCTGGTCGTCGCGGGCTCTTGCTCTATTATACATACATACATACATAAATCACGCCTATATCCCCGAAAGGGTAGGCAGAGGTGAACTAGCACCCACGTTCCGCCAATTATGTTAGGTCCCATGTAATAGGTGGCGAGCCTATTGCCATTTATCGGGCACAAAAGTCGCAGTACATTGCTATTGCTAGGTGGTATAAGAGGAACGCTGCTGCCCATTCCTCATCATTGATTTATCCTTAGTCGCCTTGTACGACACCCACGGGAGAGATTTGGGGTATTATTGCTCTATTATATTTTATTATTTGCTCTAATATACATGATGTAATTGTGTGTATTTACCACAGTACACGTTACTGGAGAATGGCAATCATACATACCTCCTGTTGTCCAAATACGCATCGTACTCGTCGGTTAGCTTGTCGTCACGCATGTCGTACAGGTCGCTGTATATCGCAGACTCGAGCCTCGACGGGTCCATGTGGTAGTTGGGGTTCTCGTACGAGAGGAGACCATTCTCTGTTGGAGAAGAAGAAGGATTTGGTCAACACAATGTTCAACAGCCACTCTAGACAAGTGGCCAATGTATTCGCACGAATAGAATACAAATACCGTGCGTTCGGTTAAGCTTGGGTTTGCTTTATAAACTATTCGATTTTTAATTTTAACATTATATAAATGTTAGAAAAATTAATACAAAGATTTCGGTGATTAGAAAAAGAATTTCGAAAAATTCCCGCCCCAAGATCTTTGTATATTAAGTTTGATGATTAGAAGTCATCTCATCCTCTCGTCCTGTTTCCAGTTTTTATGGGGTCGGCACAGTACCTATGTTATTTATATCGGTCAGACGTCATTAAGCCACCCATTTCCTTTTGAATCATATCACTCATCATCATCATCACACCGGAAAGGTGCTTGTGATGAATGAATGTATGGAAAAGAGACTGAAAGGATAATATTGAAAGACCCATTGAAAAATACGGAGAGAGCTATTGGGATGACACCATTCCAATCCATACCCAAGTAACACGTAATCTGTATAATCACTGAAGTAAAGACTGATTTACGTTTTAAAGTCAGACTATCACTTTAAATCAGTTTTGACTTAGTTTAAATGCTTTTGAGTAGAATGTGGTAAAATTTATAATGCATTTAGCTATAGTATGGTCTAAAAAATAAAGTTAATTGGCTTATAATCATACTAAAACATTAATTACTTTTAATATACAGCACCTTAAACAGCATTTACACTAACACAAAGGTTAAGACCTTATATTAGTAAATAAGAAAACCTATGACATTAAATAAACATTGTCGAAATATTTTATAGTGAACTTAGATTTTTAACACATTTTTAAGATTAAACGCATTTTTATGATCTTTACTTATGCTTAGTTACAGCTAAGCATTAGCCAAACATTTACTAAAGTTTTAGCTCTGTTATCTTCTTATTTTATTGTGACTTTAAAGCTTTCAGCACTATTTAGATAATAAAAATTTAATTTTATTACTATAGGTCATCATTTGGCCATAAAACCATGAGTAGTATGATTATTTTCGTGTGTCGCACTTGTCACGTTGTCATGAATAAACAGTGGAAAAAGACTAAGAGAACAGGTGGAGTAAAGAGAAAGATAAAATCGGAATATTCAAACTTTATATCTAGTTTAAGTAATGAAAAACGTGTTCCAAACAATGATACTCTTGATACACAAAATACAAACCAATCGGTAGTTGTGTATGAGCCAAGCACTAGTCAAGAAGTTCTATCAAGTGGTTCCGTAGTACATTCAAGATTTGAAAATGAAAATTATTTTGCAGAAGTGTTATCAGAAGGTACTACTTTCTATAAATATATATAAAATAAAATAACTGATTATTTAAAATAAATATAAAATACTTAATCAGTTATTTAAAAAGGAGGAGGTTATCAATTCGTCGGAATCTTTTTTTTATGTATGTTACTCGATTACTCGAAGACGACTTGACCGATTTCAAAATTAATTTTGTGTTTGAAAGGGTGTACTTCCTAGTTGGTCCATTGTCACCAGGCCAGGATCCGATGATGGGATCCTGGAGAAATCAAGGGAACTCTTCAAATATTATAGGCACACCTATCATTTGGGAGTTTTCTTTCGTAGCTGGTGCATTGCCTGCATGATGCACTATAATGCACTTGAAATAAAAATATTTTTTTTTTTTAAATATTTTACAAAAAATAAAAACCGACTTCAAAAACACTGAAAAGTTAAAAATAATATAAGAATAGGTACAGATAACATCACACTTCTATATTGAAGTCGGTGCCAAACGATGATCTCCTAGAAAGTCTTAAAATTTGGCACCGACTTCAATATAGAAGTGTGATGTTGTCTGTACCTATTCTTATAATATTTTTAACTTTTCAGTGTTTTTGAAGTCGATTATTATTTTTTGTAAAATATTTTTTATTTTTAACTTTTTAGTGAATGAAAACTTTATAATGAAAGAAACCCTAATTAAATACCAGCTCACCTTCGGTGTTATAGTATTTAATTAGTGTTTCCCTCAATTTTCATGGGATCCCATCATCAGATCCTGACTTCAGTGACCTTGTGACCACCCTAGGAGTATACTCTATCGAATGCAAAAATAATTTTGAAAATCGTTCCACAATTGGCGGAGTAATCGCGTAACATACACACAAAACACGTTGGAAACACCTTAAAATTTAAGAGTTTTCATCGATTTTCATGGGATCCCATCATCAGATCCTGACTTTGGTGACCATAGGACCGGACCACCCTTGGAGTATACTCTATCGAATATAAAAAGAATTTTGAAAATCGGTCCACAACTGGCGGCGTAATCGCGTAACATACACACAAAAAAAAAACATACGCATCGAATTGATAACCTCCTCCTTTTTTGAAGTTGGTTAAAAATAAAACCAACTTCAAAAAAATCCACCAAACCAAATAACGTAACGGTATTTTGAAGTCGGGCGGATTTTAACAAAAACCCAAACAAAAAAATTATGCATGCTACACGCCCGACTTCAAAGCACTTACGTTATTTGGTGTGAATTAGTTATTTGGTAGTATTAGAGTTTTTGAAGTTGGTTTTTTGTGTAAGAAATATTGTTTATTTAGGTGTTTTTAGTATTTCGTTACAATTGTTCAAATTATATAAGTTTACAGATACAGAATCTATTATCTCGAATTAGGTATAAACGTGTCACTTTAATATTTTTAGATGATAGTTCTACTGATGACGAAGAAATTTGTACCGAATACACGAAAAATATGATTTTAAAAGATAAAATAAGAGAATGGGCTCTTGTTAAAAACATACCTCAAAGTGCTTTAAAAGACTTATTAACAATATTGAATGATAGATACCCGGATACTTTGCCCAATGATCCGAGAACAATACTTAAAACCCCGAGGGAAGTACACATTGAAGTGGTGGAACCTGGCCTATACTGGCACAATGGCATTACAGGTCCACTTGAAAGAATGTTGGCATCCGAAACTCTTGAGCAGATAACTCTGAATATAAATATGGATGGTTTGCCGATTTTCAACAGTTCCAAGAAAGAATTTTGGCCAATACTGTGTAACATACACGAATTAAAAGAACAACCTTTTGTAATAGGTTTATATTATGGAGAGCAAAAGCCGAAAAATTTAAATGACTACCTAAAACATTTTATAAGTGATGTAAATTTATTGCTAAAAGAACACCTTACGATTGGTCATAAATTAATTAAGGTGGCTGTTAGATGTTTTATTTGTGACTCACCTGCCAGAGCTTATATAAAGGGTAAGTTAGTATGTAAATAATTCATATTTTTTATGTTTTATTAAAACAGCTGAAACTAAACAAATTTTATATTTGCAGGAGTCTGCAATTTCAACGGTAAACACGGCTGCTTGAAGTGCGTAACTGTTGGGGAATATTCTCATCAGTCTCATACCGTTATTTTTCCTGACAGTAGATGTCCGAAAAGAACAGATGATTATTTTCGCAAGAAATTGTATGGGTCGCATCATAAAGTAGACTCACCATTACTGCAGCTACCCATAGATATTGTTGAAGATGTTCCAGTGGGTGACTCCTTACATTTATTAGATCTAGGTATAATGAAGAGGCTTTTGGTTGGATGGCGTGATGGTAATTTCGGTAAAAAAAATACCAAACTGTGCTCACGTGATATAGAAAGGGTATCAGCTTTTTTGAATGAAACTCGTCTGCCTTCAGAAATCCACCGATCTATGAGAGGTTTGAATCATCTTGCTCACTGGAAAGCATCAGAATTCAGAACGTTTTTTTATTATTTGAGCATAATTATTTTGCCACAAGTTTTGAACGCCGAAGCGTTTTCTCATTTTCTATTTTTATATTGTGGTATAACTATATGTTCCCATGAAATGTATAAAACGCTTTTACCTTTGGCACAGGAACTTTTACTTTATTTTGTTGATAATTATAAACATCATTATGGAGCTGATTATATCACTAGCAATGTGCATAATTTAGTTCACGTGGTCGATGAAGTTCAACGGTTTGGAGCACTTCACACCTTTAGTTCTTATCCCTTTGAAAACAAGCTATACTTGATTAAGAGAATGCTGAGAGAAGGGAAGAACCCATTGGCCCAGGTAGCAAAAAGACTAAGTGAATTAGATGGAATCCGGACAACCACTAACAAGAACAGAAAAAGCAATTCTGTTTTAATAAAAAGTAAAAAAAATTGTTTTGAAATACACTTTGAAGATTTCAAACTGTCTACTAAAAACAAAGATAAGTATTTTATGAGTAAAGATAATGAAATTATTGAATTGAAGGAAATTTATAACAATAACAACGAAATTGAATTACATGGATTTCAAATTAAGGAGCTTGAGAATATGTTTGAAAAACCTATGAAATCCTGTCATTTTCACATATATAAATCAAAACTAAACCAAGGTATGCGAAATTTAAAATCTTTAAGTCCAAAAGATGTAAAATTCAAATATGTTTGTACTGCATACCAACACGAGCTTTATTTTGTACCATTGTTACACACTTTAATGGCCAGTTAGTAATAGCAAAGTAATTTTAGCAATAATGATTTTATCTGTTAAGGGTAAAACGAATGGCCCCACTCAGACAAGTGACAGTAAGTGTCCGTAACATTTTAATTCACATGAAGTGTCAGGAATCTTTTTCTGCCGTTCAATTAATTCCCTTGCTATCCTTTAATATTACACAAACTATTGACACATTAGTGACTTCTCTGAGTGTGACCGTAAGCAAATTAATTGATATCAGCTATGAGGCATGCTCAATTATTTATTATAAATAAAATAAATTTTGCTTAATCAGAGTATTTATTTTGTACTTGTCACAGGTACATTATTTTTAGAATTTTTACCAGGCAAGACATTTTACAAAGTTAAATTTCCATTCAAATAATATACCTATTATAACGAAATATACCTACACGGTGTAATAAAAAATCAGTAGGTACCGACCCAGTAGAGGATTGTTGTCCCCATATCATAAATATAAAGATGGTCAACTCTATATTTCGAAATAAAAATCAGCTGTTTCAAACATTATAGTCAATATCAATATACATATTTATCCAAAATGTACGAAACAGTTGTTTTTTTATTTTCAAGATATAGAGTTGACCTCACAGATAGTCAAAGTTGTTCAATTATAGACAGCATAGGATACAATAAGATAACATAATTAGCATAATGTCAATGTACTTAATACCCGTAGTACTTACTGTATTTTGTTGTGGTAAGTACAAAAGTTTTAAGAAATATTACAAAAAAAGGGCAGTCCAGCTGCTAGCAATTAATAATCACTAAAATATTCAAATCAGAAAAAAGAAACTAAATAGCATTGTTATTTAAGTCAACATGATTGGTTGTCAGATATAGCTAAAATGAATAAAGTGTAATTTTTTTCTCAATAAAAATCAACAATAACAAAACAAAGTCTGAATGATCGGTTTTGGGCTCACTAACGCCACTTCATAAAAAAAACATTGCCTGAATATATGATCTAATCGGAGACCAACATATTCATGCAATAATTTTTTTTTAAGAAGTGGCGCTAGTGAAACCAAAACGGATCACATTTATCAAAAAAGCCTTATCGTAAAATTGTAAGTAATACATATAAAAATATTATATTTTAAAAGCTATTCTAATCATTAGTTTTGACATTATTTTTTGTAGCATCTGGCTTAAGTCTCTTTGGTGGCGATTGGCCTGACTGGCCATCATGATCTAACCTTTTTTTATTTTTTACTGCCTTTGGTTTTTGACTTTTCGGTGACGCTTGAATTAATTGTTCTTCATCATCTAAGTCTTTTTTTGTAGCGGTTATTGACTGTTGGTTTTGCGGTGCCAGGTGTACAATATTTGTGTCCTTTATTTTATTTACGAACATTGACGTTTGTTTTTTTGGTAGATATTGGCTTGATTTCTTTTTCACATATATGTTATTTATTTTCTTTATGATCCCTGCATTTTTTTTATGTTTTAACTCCCCTTTTGTGTTCTCTTTTACATTTCTATTGTTTTCTCTCGTCGCCTTTTGTTCAATTTTTTCTTCAATATATATCTCTTTCTCAACTTCTTCAGTCACTTTTACCTCTTTAACTACGTTTTCATCCACGTTTTCGGAGACATCTGTAGAGTCTTTTTCCATTACATTATCATCTTTCACTTCTTCCATATCTATCTCTTTTATTATTTCTTCTTCCATATCTGTCTCATTTGTTGTTTCTTCTTCCATATTTTTCTCAATTGTTATTTCTTCTTCCGTATCGGTCTTATTTGTTGATTCTTCGTCCGTATCTTCTTCTAAACCCATCTCATTCACCGTATCTTCTTCTACCTCTTCTTCCATTTCTATTTCTTTCACTATTTCTTCTTCCACTTCTGTTCCCATACTCGTTTCATCTTCCGTTTTACTGCCTGCGTTTTCTGATACTGTTGCATTAGTTTCTACCCTCTCGGCCTGTTTAACTTTTCCGGTTTGTTTCTTAATTGAGCGATTCCTCTTTGACGGTTTTCGCAAGTTTTTAAAATTTTTCCTTTGCACAGCATTTCGTAAAACTAATTTAAAAAAAATTTCATTGGCTTCAAGGGTATAGGATTTGTCCCAGGAATGTATCAATTTGAAACAGAAATCTAAAATATTTATATATTTTTTCAAAGGTAGTTTGATTGTGCTTCCCCTGCTGCCTCCAGACCACGAACATTTGCATAAAAATTCTCTTGTGAATAATAGATCTATCAATTTATATGCACAGGTTATCCCATGTCCCTCTGCAGTTGTGCACACGATGGAATATATTTTCATCAGTTTGTTTCTTTCTACTGGATCCAATAAAAGTAATTCTAAGTGCTCTAAATCATTAATGCTGTCGATTGGTTTTAGCTTGAAAGAAGAATTTTCAGCTGCATTTCTGGCATCTCCTAAATTGACAACAGATTGATCAAGATGGCGGCTTATTGTCCTTGTAATGGCTTTTTCAATTGTTGTTTCTATTTCAATTATGAAATTGCTCAATCTGTAGGAAAATTTATTTTGCATATCCATGATTTTGTTTTGGTTTTCTATAATTGTATTCAGTTTGTGTGTGCTTGACGGCTGAGGTGGAATGACTGACTCCGAATTTGCTGCTATTTCATTTGGGTCTTCTATAAGCCAAATAGTATTTTCTGCTATTGGCTGCTGCTGAACTTGTGTTACAGTGGATGAATTTGGTTGTGAATGGAATATCTGAAAACAAAGAAAGAGCGGTTTGATACATTTATTTTTTAAATTCAAAAGCGAATGTCTGTCGCCCTCATGTCTTTATTCATAGAATATAAGTATTGCAGGAATAATAAGTTCAAGTGGTTTGAAATAAATAACAACCCTAAGTGCTAAAAAAGAACTGATTTATCGTAAAACTTAATTGCTACTACTTACTAGTTGGTCGGCCATGTTATTGAAATCTGGTAATCCTGACATTGCGAGCTGGGTTTCTCTTTGGGCTTCATAAATAGCGGGGCCGGTATCTGTGTCGCTATGCTGCATCATAATTGACAATTCCTCTTCAGCATCGGCATAGGTTATAAAACCCATCCGTTTCACTTTACAAGGCAATACTGGCCAATCAGCGCGAGGCTTGGAATTTTCATTCCTTACTAATGCAGACTCATTAGGTTTTTTCGGATATCGCAGTTGACACTGACTTTCCCACCCGCTTGGAACAATGAACAGTTTAGTTGATCCCCTTTCGGTCGTTTGCACTATTTTAAAAGACATCTGAAAAAAAGAATTGAGCGTATTTAGGACTTAATAGAGAAGGTACTTTACCTGAAAACTAAATAAGTACCCGTATAACGCGTGCCCTTATAAAAACGAATTTACAAAAAAGTTCCTTTAATTACAATGTGCGAAAAATAAGATTATATCGTGTTTTAAGTCAATAGGTACTTTTATGTAGTGGCACGCTTAGCGTAGGAGTAGGTATACTATATAATCTACCTTATTATTCCTTTCCTATACACTTTACAAATAAATAGGTACCTGTAAGGAATCGTGATCACGCCGGTGTTTAAATTAATTCAAAAATAAAATACACAATATTTAGCAAATGAGCGCGCGTCGTCACAGGGACAGGAATCAAGTAATAACTAACGAAATGATTGAAATCAAGCAAGACTGCGCAGCGCAACCGCTGAATTTGCTAATACTATCCTTCTCACTCCCACCCACCTTAGCTCCTCTTCATTATCGGCGAATACAGACGATTACGCGCGAGCACGATTGTGTAGAGGGCATACTCGGCTGTACTCGGCTGTGCGCGCCGATGATCGTCTATGATCGCCTGCGACCCGTGAATTGTCGGTTTTCGGGCACGCATCAAAGGGAATCGCCTGGTGTTGCTTATCAGACGATCGTGTGGAAGATATATAAAAGTACTCTGTGCGTGTGGATACTTGCATGATGATCGTGCCGATTATAGACAAGCACACGATCAACGATCATCGCCGATAATGTAGTGCAGACATCGTAAGTCGCACGTCCCGTTCGTTCTATTCGGGCACATCATCATCAACAGCTCCCCACCGAGGGGCTCGAGCCTACCCTAAACTAGGGCGATTAGGCCTTAGTCGACCACGCTGGCCAAGTGCGGGTTGGTCGACTTCATACACATTCGGGCACACGATTCAGGGAATTCCCCAACTCGTTTATTGAGATAATGATTTATACTTGCAATTGTCAAATGACCTAACTGGAGACAGATAAAATATGAAAGACGTGGAGTAGGGTATCATGTGATTAAGGGATTCTAAATTATTATTTCGGTACCCTGATTAACACTATAGCAATCCATTTTTATGACGTTTAAGGGTAATGAACATTATAACATGCCTAAAAAGTGTTACAATAATGCTAAAGATATCACATAGATATTTTATATGTAGGTTGAATGACTTAAGCTATTTATTTATAC
The DNA here is from genome assembly GCA_963931975.1 of Cataclysta lemnata. Taxonomy (NCBI): domain Eukaryota; kingdom Metazoa; phylum Arthropoda; class Insecta; order Lepidoptera; family Crambidae; genus Cataclysta; species Cataclysta lemnata. The sequence continues at coordinate 25,031,264 of OZ008339.1, read as the reverse complement.
TATAATAATACTGACAACAATAAAAGACACTAGGTGAAAGTTTTAAACATTAATATTATATGACGCCATTTGCTTTCTGCTTTCTCTAACATAGAAATAAAATTATAACACACATATGAATAAAATACTACTTATTATGTTTTTCTTATAAGCGTAGTATCGATAGAAGCAATTTTATAAGTTAAAATTAATCAAATCGTTAAAAAAATGACAAAAGGTGTCAGATGTCGATTCTAAATGTGTCCCTATTTTTATAAAAAAAGCATTTCTGTGAGGGCGCGTGAATTATAAGCCACAAACATATATATATTTTCACATAAGACTAATACCCCCAGCTCATTTGCATTCAAAACAAAATAAAATTGATGATTGACTTACCTTATGATGAATTATTTTCAATGAAGACACATTAAAACATCTCCGCACAACAATTAATGCACTGCAATACACTAAACAAAATAATCAAATCGGACATAAGTTTCGATAAGTTTTTTCAAATACTTTTATACAAAGAAAATAAAACGTTCAGCCTTAGAATAAAACGTAACTTTGGCATTGTCATTCAAAAAGCTGTTTAAAAGCTGTACTAACGTCTAAAAAAATGCTTTTTACATTAGAATATGCTGTCTTACAACTTTACTAATGTCTGTCTTCAATAACATTACAAGCGCTGGTTAACAGCACTAATAATATTTAATAATGCTGAAAGCCGTATTACTTGGGGCCCAAATTGAGCTTATAAGACACTTATAAACTTTTATACGGTTGATATAGTGCTACATATGCGGCTCATATACTGCTTTGAACGTAAATCCATGCTGTTATACGCTTTTTATAATGTTGATTTGTGTTACTTGGGTAATGCTCAAGATTTTGGCTTAGGTTTTACAACCGCTCTGCCTGATACCAACCCTTTTTGAGTATTGTTTGGTTATGAGTAAAATATTAAATTAGGATGAAACTAACACAAACTGGGGTTGCACAAACTTACTTATGTCTAATATGAAATGCAGTCAATTTGTTAATAAAAACTGTTAATTAATGGGAAACAAATTAATATGCAAATCAAACGTTACGCCTTGATTATCCACAGCCTAGATAATTAATGTAGCTGACGGAATATTAGTTGGTAACGATTATTACATAATCATTATTCGAATTTTATTGAAACAATATGTAAATGTTAGAAAAATTATGACAAAGAAAAAAAGGATACTTCGAAAAATTCTTAAAAATGTTTCTGATCTCTTTTTTATTACGTATTCGCCAAGAAGCCAACACACAGTTTAACTTTTTCTCAAGTATTTCAATATAACATTACCCCTTGTGTCTCCTCAACTTGAATATATTAAACAAAATACTTCAGTGACAAGTTACAGTATTATGAAATACTTGAAATACTACATGTAAAGCAATTTAAGTATTCAAGATAATAATTTTCAGGTCACCCATTTCATTCGCATTCCTCTTGTGCCACCTAGCTATATACTGCGATTTATGTGCTCGATAGATGGCAAAAGGCTCGCCACCTATTACATGGAACCTAGCTTGTGGGTTTTAAATTCACCTCTGTCTACTATTCAGGCAGATTTATGTATGGATATATGTAATATGTATAGCTATTATGAGCAACGAATACACAAAAGTAAGAGTTTTATTGAAATAAATGATGCCGATAAACAGATTTCTAGCCGGCATAGACTTGCAAGTAATGAGAATTAGGTACTTTCTTGCTATATGTTTTCACTTAGACGAAAACTAATTAAGCAATGAATCAGCCGTATTCGTGAAACGTGTGACCGCTACCAGCACTTGTGGGTCATCTAGCGATGCTCTGGCGCCAATGAAGCCTTGCGTAACGACTGTACAATATTGAAAAGTGATCACACATCTGCTATGTCACTTTGAGTAGGTTCAGTTTTTTATTCATTTATTCGTAATAATAAACAGTTACACTTTACATGTTACTGTAACTACTAACATACATGTTATAGGATCTTAGTAAATGTGTAACCAATAGGTACTATTAACCACAAATTACTTTACATTAGTACCTCTGAATTTAAGTGATACAAGAAAGTAATAGTTACACATTATAAATTAATTTGTACTTCGTAGCCCAGAAGGTTTACGTTTGAACTCACCACTTTTTAGGTAAACTTGATAGAACACAGTGCATAAAAATAAACATTTTACAACATCTACTTTATTTTCCACTTCCTTTATTTTTGTGTGGTGACAATTGTCACCACTCGCATCTTTCCCGTGGGTGTCGTACAAGGCGAATAAGGGTTAAGACAGCAATATACATCATTGGCGAAAATTAGGTTTTTAATTCAATCCCATTCAATCCGAGATAATGTCCTTTTAATAAAACGAAATCTCTTAGCATTCCATGGATCCACCGAGCGTATGCCGGGTCCATAGTGTGGCAGACGTCTGTGGCAGCGCCAGGGACTTGTGACCCAAGTGTCGTTTTACGCGGGATCCCGTCACAACATATAACCACTCACTTTCGCCAACCCGACGTCTCTCTCTGCTCAGCCATATTTGGTAAGATTCTGTGAGAACCTCCATTCATAACATCAAAAAATTGCTCCTCGTAATAGAAAAATACACAAAAACAATCACTGTAGCCTTCCTACAGAACACGAAAAAAATAAACGCTCACGTACTCTTTCATCCATATTTTTTTATGTCATCATAAACGGTACAAATTATGCCCGGTAACCTATTAAACCTATTCGCATGGAGTCGAATGTGTAGTAACAATACATATTATTGGGAATACACACTCGAAAGGGCCACTAACAGTGTTCTGGAGAGCCCTAAGTGCTGCACAAACTGTTATAACATACATAACAATCTCGGTCGCACTACAACCTATGGGGTTCGGTCCAAGTAATAAGATTCTGCTAAATAGGACAAGTCGGTTCTTAAAAATACAATTATACCTACACTGGCTGAATAATGTGAATTATTTTAATGTTTAATTCAGTGTAAAGCTCGTTATCGCCATCAAATCTATCGCTCATTTAATATTTTGTTTTACATTTACTTATAATACGGGCATAAAAGTTATGTCCGCTACGCGTTTGGAAAATCTCACTTCCTGGTTAGGGGGTGACATAAAACTATTATCTTACCTCGGGCGATAAAAAAGAAAGTCTCAGATCGCATATTTATCTATACTTGCGATCTGAGACATTGTCTGTTTCGCCTTTGATATAATCCACTATTGTCAAATATCGTTAAAATCCATATTTGAACCCTTTAAACTCTCCCCTTAAAATTGTTGTTGTTCTTCAGTTGTTGGTGAAAACAGTGTGTAATAATATGTAATCTTAGGTACAGCATTATTTTAAAAAATTTTTTTTTTGCTTTATTGAACTAAAAAAATTACCATGGACCCTAATATAGGTTAGGTTAATACACGCGATTATAATTTGATTATAAAACGATAGTCGTAGTAGTTACCGTTCATGTTTAAACATGGATCTTTCAGGCTTATAAAAAAATGCGTCTCCGTGTCTGGCATTGAAAATCGCTTACATCTTACAGGTAAAGATGTAAGCGATTTTTGCCAAACGCACGATAAAGGCTAGTTCACGCGCACGCTACACAAAATGTAACGGTAATGGCGGCCGGGCCCACTTCCGGTACACAATGGCCGCGGACATTACGCGGGAACATGAAATAATTGATAGTTTTATCCGATGGAGCACCCGGAGACCTGCAACGCGAACGCCGAATGTGTCACCGCAAAATAGTAGATTATATACCAAGGGCGATACAACAAAGTATGTCTCAGGTCGCCAGTATTTGACGATTTTGATCCACCTTCTTTTTTATTATTTTTTATCGCCCGAGGTAAGAGAGAGATTATAGTGTCATTACGCCCCGTCCGGGAAGTGGGATTTTCCGTACGCTTAGCGGGCGAAAAAGTCCACTTTATGGTCAGGTGTGACATAATAATCATTTTGCTTTGAGCCTTCATCATCACCAGCTTTTTGACGTCCCCACTGCTGGGGGGGCACAGACCCTCCCTCTAAATTGAAGAATAAAAGAGAATGAACCACGCTGGTTCAGTGCGGGTTGGTGGTTATTAACGACTGCAGATGCAGCCGGGACCAGCGGATTAACGTGCCTTCCGAAGCACGGAGGAGCTCGAGTTAATATGTTTTTGGTCACCCATCCAATGCCCGGTCTCAGCGAACATTAGTATAGTATATAGTTTCGCCACCTGTTACATGGGACCAGACATATTTGGTGAAACGTGGATGTTAGTTCACCTCTGCCTACCCCTTCAGGGATATAGGCGTGATTTATGTATGTATGTATATAGTTTGCGCAATCGTAGGGCAAGCGAGCCGCTGCGCTAGCGAGCTCGATCCTCCGAAATGGAAGGCAGGCATTCCCAAAGAGGGTTAGTGACAGGCAGGCGGCCGGCCGTAAAACCTAGGCTAAATTAGGACCATGGTTGTCATCTCAATCAAATCAGTTCTCTCGACATTGCCCTTTCCGTCTCTTTTCTATACGATCATCCATCACTTACACCTTTCCGGTGTGTTTGATGATATGAATCAAAAGCGAGTGGATGTGGCTTGATGACATTTAACCAATATTAATGAAACTGGAAACATACTGCACCGACCCCAGATAAACTGGGAACAGGGTAGGAAGAAGAAGATTATGTTTGAATACCAAAAAAGGTTCTAGTTGCGCATACAGCGTCTAAGATTTATTGTAATGAAATTACAGAAAAGCGTTGCGTCAACAAAATCCTTATTACCTACACCACTTGGCACAATTCAAGTTAACTTATTTGGCTGCCGGCCAATCAACGCCACAGCCACAGGCCTTTTGATAGTGACGTCACAATATCGCGACTTGCAACACTGGGTCGGGTTCTCTATAACCAAGTGTATAATAAGTCAAGCCCCTGTAGGCAAGTGGCAATTCTATTCGAACGAATATACAAAGTTGAGGAGGAGCTCGCTAGCGCAGTGGCATAGCGCGCTTGGCCTGCGATTGCGTAAACTAAGCAATTTCGCTAAGGCCGGTCACTGGATGGGTGACCAAATATTTATTATCTCGAGCTCCTCCGTGCTTCGGGAGGCACGTTAAGCCGTTGGTCCCGGCTGCATCTGCAGTCGTTAATACCCACCAACCCGCACTGGGGCAGCGTGGTGGGTTATGGCCCAATCTCCCTAAATTCTTCCATCCATAGGGAAGGCCCGTGCCCCAGCAGTGGGACATTAAAGGACTGGTGATGATGATAATGATGATGAATAGACAAAAACTGACAGAGAAAACTACATGGCGACTGTCGTTTCAATTGTAAACGAAACTGTCTAAAATTGAAAATTATATTCTATTCGTTAGAATAGATTGGCTACTTATACCACCATAGATCCCATAGATCCCCACCTAGATCCCAAGGCCATATGAACGTTGTTTCAGCCCAGACAGGGAGGTAAAGAGATTATATGATTTCATTAGCCGTATGGTGACGGCAGAGTAGAATACAATTGTCACCACCCCAGATCTCTCCCGTGGGTGTTGAACAAGGCGACTAAGGATAAATCAGTGATGAGGAATGGGCAGCAGCGTTCCTCTTATACCACCTAGCAATGTACTGCGACACTATTGTGCCCGATATATGGCAATGAGACCTAACATAATTGTCGAAACGTGGGTGCTAGTTCACCTCTGCCTACCCCCGGGGATATAGGTGTGATTTATGTATGTATGTATATTGCAAAGAAAAAAAGGCCACAGTAGCGTGCGCAGGCGAAGGTAAGGATAAACGATAATGTGGGAATAATTCATTACCCATTCATTTTTATAAAATAACTTAACGATTTTTTTATATTTTTATGAAATAAGGTTATTTTTTTACGTGCTACATCTATATCATACCTATTTATCCCCCTATGAAGGCAGGTTTGAATCGACGACCATATTTCTCCAATTATGTTATGTTCCCATGTAATTGGATAGGAGACGAGTCTGTTGCGTTCAAACGATAATGAAAATCAGCTGTATATTTTATTCAAATGTCTTAATAATATTGAACGACTAAAAAGTCCCATAGAAGTTAATTTCCAAGACTTTTGTGTTGTGGCATCCTTGTACCAATATAAATTAAATATTATACCAGAAACACAAAGCAATTATTTTCTCCATTATTTGTCTATTCTTTGACTGTTGTCTTGGGTCCCAACAAAAACCTCTTAGTCCAATTGTTTACTAGAATACGACTATCTGTACGCGAGGCAGTCGTCATACCGCGCCATATTGATTTTCTTTCGACCTTCAGACGTCCAACATCGAAGAAGCCACTTTGGAAAGTGTGTGAGAATTTCTTGAGATTGTCTAAATATACAAAACAGAGCAATTTGGAAGGATCCCTTTCCTTCTCGCGTGATTAGATCACGTAGAAAGAATGAGAAAGGAGAGTGATTAAAAGGACTTACATGTCAGAACTGAATCGAGAAATGGGCAAGGGAAGGCATAGGCGAATCTTTCGCAATCAAACTGAAAGTCTATTAAAAAATGGCCAGAAGGACATTAAATTTAATAAGATTGGATGAAGCAAAAGAAGTATGGGTAGCAAGTCGAAATAAGGGTAGAGACAGCTATGAGTAAAGGGGCAGCAGCGTTCCTCTTATACCACCTAGCAATATACTGCGATTTATGTGTCCAATAGATGGCAATCAACTCGCACTATTACATGAAACCTAAATGAAAAGTATGCATATTCCCGTCTGATCAGATGACCAGATCAATAGGCTTGATTGTTTATCGTAGGTATGTATCGATCAAATTGATATTGAATTTCAAGCGGAAATATTTATACGTAAAGAAATAATAAATGATGATTCAAATTTATATTGACAATAATGTTGAAGCAACACTATCACAAAACAACGCCATATTCTCCGGCAAAATTGTAATCATATTTGAGTCACTGTGATTAAGTCATCTGGAAGTCATGGCTTGTAATGACACCGTGAAAGCTGCGCCTAAGCACGTTTTAATACGCCCAAATTGATATCAATGATTGTTTAAATGATCGCAGAGCCATCATTAGTTCGTAATGAGGTCTGTGCAGTGTGGTTACACGTTATGTTCTGCAATGAGAAAAGTCGCGCTTTAAATAGGCCATTCATCAGATGGGTGACCAAAAATGTAGTAGGTCCTCCTTACTGTTAAAAAGGTGGATAGCTCAGTATAGGTAGACTAATTATTATTACAGAACAAGACAAAAACTTAAGCTTTCCATGGATTCACAGTGCGGGTGCCGTGTCCATAGTGTGGCAGAGACGGAATTCGGTGGCAGCATTTTGGACCTATGACCCAAGTGTGGACTTTACGAGGTGTTGAATTTTGATATTCATCCTTTAGCCAATAATAATATTATTATGTCGAGTGCCGTGTGGTGACGGCAGAGCAGAAAACAGTAATATTTGTCAACTGCGGGTGTCATACAAGGCCAATTAAACTAGATATCTAATTAATAACAGCAGACATTTTCAACGGTCGGTCTGTAGTCCCCAAAACAAATACGCAAAATTTGAGCGTCTCACAAAATCCAACAGGATCCCACTCGATGATTGTTCTTACTACGTCGTTCTACTTTGTCGTAGTGTGTTGCTTAACAAACATTACTTAACCAATGTTCACTCGAATACATAAAACATGTTGACTACCAACAATACAAATAGATGGCTTGTTGACAAAAATCTGTTTAAGCACAGAACTTAAATATCACCGTCTTGTGTTTATTTGCTAATGCGTTAATACTTACTTTCTCGCTTACGTAGCACCATGTTCTCGATTTGCACTAAACACTAGGGCACATCACTACGCGTCCCACTCAACACTTTCTAGCACATTTCACCTTCAGTAACATCACTATGCTATCCGCGATGTAACGCTGAGGACACACAACGGGCTTTTGTTGGAATTACAACACATTTTGTTGAAAATTCAGCATGCATTGCATACGCATACTGAATTCAAATGAGATTGCGTGTATCGAGGATTTAGTTGGTAATTTGTGTTGGGGAAAAGAGGTAGTCCCTTAATTAAATAAATAGAAATATTTCCTGCTGTTCATAATGGAGTGCTGGTCCCGACATTAATGTATGGAAGGAAAAATTGGGTATGGGAGAAGAAGCATGAAAGTAGAATAAATGCAGTAGAAATGAGAGCGTTGAGGAGCATGGCTGGGGTAAGGCTGAGCGATCGATTGTATAACAGTGTGATAAGAGAAAGGTGTGGTTTGAAAGAAGATGTAATGACAAGGATTGAGTAAGGGATGATCGCATGGTTTGGTCACGTCGAAAGAATGGATGAAAGGAGAGTGATAAAAAGGATTTACATGGCGAAAGTGAATGGAGAAATGGGAAGGGGAGGGCCCAGGCGGATCTTTCATAATCAAATTGAAAGTCTATTAAATAAGGGCCAGGTCAAGAGTACCCGAAACCGACGGGCATGCATGAAGAGATTAATGATATTGGATGAAGCAAAAGAAGTATGTAAGGATCGTAGCAAGTGGAAAGAAGTGATCTCTGCGTACCCCTGTGGGAGAAAGGCGTGACATATGTATGTAGAAATATTTCCATAATGGCTAGGTATTGATGGCATGACTTCGACAAAAGACGAGTCGACAGAACTATAAACAGTTCATACATGCATAAATCACGCTCTTTATCCCTGAAAGGGTAGGCAGGGGTGGTAATGGTAATGATGTGGTTAGAATAAGTTCGAAAAATTATACTCTTGATGGGGGTGTACAGGGTCCTGTACCTGTACACCCTGTACGTCTTGGTTGGCCGAGTGGTACCTATAAGTAGTGGTATAAGAATCAGTATCTGCCCGGATTGCAGAGGACGCGGGTTCGTTTCCCACATCAAAACAAAAAACGAATCAATAAATAAACTCCAGCAGTAACTAAAGTAGAAGAATGAACTAAAGCAGAAACAGGAGTAGGAGCAGCCATAGCTGCAGGTAATCAAGATCTAAATGGAATTTGAGCTCATTTTGCTATAGCAGCAATAATAATTAAAACCCCAACTATCATTATATAAAAATCATTCACTATAAAACTTATATAAAATAAATAAACTTTTTCTATCCACATTTTTCTTTGTAATAAGTTTTCTGAAGTTGACTTAATGTTCAAAGAAAACCAAAGATAATACGTGAATGAACGTTTCCTTAAAAAACTTTCCCCTGTATAGACTAATCCTAATCTCACGTCTTTGTGCATCGGGCAGTGTCTTGGGAAATGTCTTGAATGCAATCACGAAGAGAACGGAAGCACCCCGCCTGTACAATTCACCGACACTGTTTTGCATTCACTTTCATCACACACAATAAACATGGCGGCGAATATACGAAGGCGAAATTTTGGTTTTGCTGATTACAATCTTCACAATGCCCCGTCGCGATTGTTAATTTCATTTTCTAGTCTAATTAAGAGAGGTGCATTTAACAAGGCATGTCCGAGATTTTAATTGGCACACAAAACAATAGGATCTCGTTTTGAATTAAATTTGGCGAAAAGCTGGGCGCTAATATGAATGTTTACCTACATTTTTTTATTTTCTTTTTGTTATTAAATTTGGAGGCCAACCACGGTGAAAGTACTTCTTAGCTGTCGTTAACTTCCTGCTCTGTTCTCAGTTTACCTGTAGGTATAGCACGGGACGTGGACAAACTCCTCTCCACCACTCGGGATTTAGTGGGAGTTAAAGCGAGAGGAGAATATCTTCTTTTCCCCGAGGAGATTTCGTCCACGTCCCGTGCTACGGGGTCTGGGTCGGTGTAGTATGTTTCCTCTTCCATTAATATCAGTCAGACGCCATCAAGTCAACCGCTCCCTTTTGATTTATATCATCTACCACACGAGGCTATCGATAGCGGAGGAGCTCGATCGGAGACCATAACCCACTACCTGCCACTACCACTACCACGATGTAGCCGGGACCAGCGGCTTAACGTGCCTTCCGAAGCACTCCCTTCGGGAGGAACTCCAAATAATACATTTTAGGTCACCCATCCAATCGATTTCGTCACCATCCATTTGGTCACCCAGCCTTAGCGATCATAATAATATCTTAGTTTGGGTCGAGCGCGCTAAGTCACTGCGCTATTGAGTTCCTTTACATTTACAAACAAATTGTATGTCTACTAGCAATTAATAATTCGCTAATTCGTGATCCGCAACGAAGCGAGTCGTGTAAACTAACTGGTATATTATTGTTATTATGCCGATTGCTCACTCAATTATGAATAATTCATGCAGTGTTCGAGTTTCTTCAATCGCATGTATGTAGTATAAAATGCGATCAATATTAATACGTACATTTTGTAATACAAAAGCAAAAATAATTAAGAAGGATGTAAGGATCGTAGCAAGTGGAAAGCAGTAATCTCTGCCTTTTCCTGTTGGAAAATGGGAAATAGGCGCGACATAATTAATTATGTATGTGTAATTGTGTACTTATTTATGTTTAGAATAAAACATATCTTCCAAGCTGGCCTGGAATATATGTTAGAGCTAATGATTGAACAAAATCTTAGTGAAAAAAGGCTGTGTCAAGTATGGTGACGTCACAATTGACTTAAAGAAACCAGCCAGAAATACTGCAGTCTCATACCAACCGATACCCGTTCGGCACTATTGCCTATGACACAACCACCGTTTCGCTACCCTGATTCGGATGAGCGCGCCGTGTAATGCACCCGTGAGCTAACCGCCTCACAAGCACGGCACTAGTAAGAAAAACTTACGAAACACGTTGCCGATATTGACTATTGGGACATCCCTAGAGGTAGCGTATTCAGATCATACTAGCTTTCCGCCTGCGACTTCGTTCGCATGAACTACACTAACGCTTTTTTATTATTTTTTGAATGGTTTACCTTTAAAACTGACGGACTTCCATACAAAATTCCAACAAAAAAAAGGTCGAAAAAAATGGTTCAGTATTTTAAACCAAAACATTATTTTCGAAATACTAATAATTTAAGTATACAATTTGAAATGCATGAAAAATTAAACAATTCTTAGTACATTCATTTTGGTCAGCCATAATGGAAACACGCAATGCATAAATAACCTTGACCTTTTATAGTTTAGGGCTAATTAACTACAGCATAATTTTTCGCAACGATTGTCACATCTCAATAAAACATAATAATAACAAACAAGTTTTTTTTCTCCTCACATAGCAGGTACAATGTAAATAGAAGCAAATACAATGATTTTAGTGAGGAGCTGGTGTCTATTTTAACCTGTATTATAGATCACCAAAGTAATAAAAACCCAAAGAGATTTGGAATCTCACTGTGTCGGGATCTTTTTAAAAGTCGATGTGACGTTTGAACATAAAGAACAAAAATCAATATACGCAATTATTTTTTTTCGTAATTTTAGTACCTACCCACCTTTTTTTATTACGGTAAAACTAAAAAGAAGAATACAATTATCACTACCCCTGCCCTGTGGCTCTCGTGAATGTCGTACAAGGCTACAAATGAATAGCAATAGGCTCGCCCCTATACCATGGGAAAATAAATCTGCCTAGGAAGAAAGGCATGATTTATGTAAAACTAAATTACTAGCTATATTCTTCAAATACATATTAGTAAAACATTATATACTTTAAATTCCGAAAGAAACATTTATAAGTTAAACCAACAAAGGTCAAGCTTAAAGAGCGTTTAACCCAACGACAAACAAATATTAACTCAAACGTTTCACCAATCCGAGTTGCTGCGTAATTTGCGATTTCCTGCGTTTGCGCATGTCTGCGGAACTGACGTAACAAGGTTACCTCGAACGGCTGCACACCAGTGTTTATTTGTTTAAACATGGCTAATATGTAACTAATCTTGGAATGGATACCTTAATATTCTAGGAATAGGCACCCTAATATTTTTGGAATGAATACCTAAAATTTATTGGTAAATTTTTGGACAATTCCGTGACACGTTTTAATTTTACCACACATCGAGTATGTTGACTGAAAACAAACTGGCAATTAATCAAAGAGAAAATAGAAAAGATTTTTTGGTTTTCGGTCATGGAGTGAATAGCTTGATGTCTGAACATCAATATAATTGGAAAAGAAAACCCACTGCGCTGATCCCAGATAAACTGGAAACAGGGCAGAAAGAAAGAAAAAAAATGTTTAAAACCAGGTCAACCAGGCCATTTCTAACATTTAATATACATACATAAATCACGCCTATATCCCCGAAGGGGTAGGCAGAGGTGAACTAGCACCCGCGTTTCGGCAATAATGTTAAGTCCCATGTAATAGGTGGCGAGCCTATTGCCATTTATCGGGCACAAAAGTCGCAGTACATTGCCAGGACGGTGGTATAAGAGGAACGCTGCTGCCCATTCCTCATCACTGATTTATCCTAAGTCGCCTTGTACGACACCCACGGGAGAGATTTGGGATGGTGACAATTGTATTCTACTCTGCCGTCACCGTCAATATGGGAGATTATACCAAATCCCGGTAAAATTAAAATATAAACTTCAGGGTGTCCAAAAAATCAAAATAAATGTTGATAAAGGATTGGATCTCCTCCTCCAACAGGGTCAAAATAAGAAGTATTTAAATTTCGATCTGTTAATAATATAGTAATAGCTCCAGCCAACACTGGAAGAGAAAGTAATAATAGTAAGGCTGTAATTCCTACAGCTCATACAAATAGAGGTATTTGATTAAAAGCTAAGTTATTAATTCGTATGTTAATAATTGTGGTAATAAAATTAATGTTTAGATAATAGGCAATCATTAACTAAAGTAGCTTAACTGATACACGCATTGTGGAGAGAGGATAATGTGTGCTAGTCCCGACTCACCCCTACCTGTTTATCCCTGGACGGGTTAAATTTAGGTGTAGGTACCTGTTTATTAGGTGTACCTCATTGGATATGAGGTCACATTTCGTCAAATGTGACATCCAATGAGGCTACCGTCTCACATTCATAAAAATTAAGGAAGTAATGATCGTAGTTTATTAAAGATACAATTTTAATTTTCTAGATTGAAGTATAATTACTTCATTATCCGAATTAGCATTCTAAAAAGCATAACTTAACACAGTTTTGGATGTTTATCTTTAAATCGTTTAATTTAAAATTTGCTAGCATCCGTGGCTCGACACGGCAGACAGATGTGATTACGTCACCTAATTCATAGACGACTCATCAAATTTGCATGCATTAAGAGGGTGCCTAGCTACCTACATGCACGGAAGTGATACTGGCAAGGCTGGTTGTTAAGGAATACATACATTATTCATACATTTTTCCCATATGGGGTAAGCAGAGAAAGTTGTCATCCCAATCGCTCTCTCATACCTTTCCTATGTGATGGATGATATGAATCAAAAGAGAGTGGATGCCTTAATGGCTTCTGACCGATATAAATGGAAGAGGAAACATACTGCGCCGACCCCAGATAGACAGGGAACAGGGCAGGATGAAGAAGACTATGAGTCAGTCAATTTAATTCGCGAGCTGAAAATTCGTGGCGTATGCGTCAGATTTGGAAACGCCATTAGAAATAAAACAGAGATCCAACATTAAGGTCAGCTACTGAATTGTAAATGGTTGTCTGTTTTTACAGATGCGTAATTAATAATTGATTCTAATAATTACGCATTCAAAATCTAGCTGCTGCCGTCAAAGTGTCACTTTACACTTGCAACACGCAAAAGACACCCTTATCGTCTCCGCGACACGGTTCAATGTAAGTGGCGTGTTAAGTTGGCATTCGTGGGGAAGTGGGTTTTGTAAATTACGTATGCAAAGTCTGCGCCGTAAAGTCCTGTTTATCTGCTGAGATAATTATTATCTCACTTAGGGACATTGCATTGGTATACCAAGCGCTATTAAAGTGCAAATAAGGTTAGCATTGTGATAATTCGATTTAGTTCTTCCTTACTTTCCTTTTCGCAAATTGGGACCAGTACCAATCGAGAGGTCTTTAAAAAATACATTTATAATTTGTATGACAACAATTCTACTACTCATGATAGAAAAAAGTTATACGACGTTGAAATATGCCGAAAACCACAAAAATAGTGATAACAATAATCTTCTTCTCACTGCCCTGTTCCCAGTCTATCTGGGGTCGGCGCAGTATGTTTCCTCTTCCTTTCATATGTCAGACGTCATCAAGCCATCCACTCCCTTTTGATTCATATCATCCATCACACCGGAAAGGTGCTAGTCATGAATGAATGTATCATAGAAAGGAGACCGAAAGGACCACGTCGAGAGAGTGATTGGGAAGACAACATTCAAATCCATACCGCTCAAGGTTTTGGCTTAGGTTTTAAAGCCGGCCGCCTGCCTGACACTAACCCTCTTTGGGTATGCTGTTGTTGGTGGTTTGCCCTCCACTATTCGGGTGCCCTAAGATGCTTATTATTATACACCGAGCAATCTCTCTTTTACGGCACCCATGGGATGAGTCGGGGCTGGCACATTCTACTTTATGTTTTCGCTCCCAGGCCAGCATGGAAGAAAATAAAAAATAATGTTGGAAATAAATTTTTTCGAGCACCAAAACACTCAAAATTAGGGTACAGCATTAATATTCCACAGTCGGCGGCCTCAAATCAGACCAACTTGGTAATTTGTCGTGAACTTACTGTTCCGTACCTCGGAAAGGTTTCAACTTTCGCGGAATTCTTATTAAAATATTTCTTTTGAACGGAGTGTTCCCAGGGAATTATTTTAATGTGATGTGACCGCGTAATTCAATTGGAAAGGCCAGAGAGCTTTTTGGATAGGAGCATCATGGCGGATGGGATTTTTGTCTTGATATACCTTAACAAGGTGTAAGGAGCTATGATTATACCTGTCTATATCAGATTAGCGATATTGCCGTATACTAAACTAACATTTCGAGACGGACCGGACCATGTCGAGAGACCTATGAACGGAGAGAGTGATTGGAATGACAACTTTCCAACCCATACTGCTCAAGGTTTTTGCTTAGGTTTACCGCCTGCCTGACACCTATTTGGGTATGCTGTTGTTGGTAGTTTGCCGTCCACTATTCGGGTGGACACTTACCCCGAGGTGCTACACCCGGCAATCTTCCTTAGTCGACTTTTACTACACCCATGGGATGAGTCAGGGCTGGCACACTCTACGTTATTTTTTCGCTCCCATGCCAGCATTGAAGACCAATTACGTTCACTAACCCACTCTAATATAGGTGTAGTAAAAAATAAAAACAGAAGTCAACACTTGACAGCCCTAACAGCTCGTGCGTGTCCAATGCGCGTTTGGCCGGCGGGCCCAGCGCTCGGCTGTTTATCGGGCCACGGTGACTGCTTACGCACTATTCCATTAAGTGCCGTCCATTTCCTCACAATTACAGGCCACGTGGCAGAATTGTACGACAACGGAGTTTAGCAACCGAGGAAATTGCTAAAAGGCATTACTTCATAAGCGCTTGATTTATACGCACAGTAACTGTTTTTTTAATTTCGGCTTTATTGCATTACGAATTGTGTTTTGGGTTGAGTTTGTCCTGATAGGTGTTTACCACTTTGTTTAATTGTTACAATCAATAGGCTTTCCTTGGCCACAACTAATACAAAAATTGCGCCTAATTGGAACCTATAACAAATTAACACGTAGGAATTGTTGGCTTTCCAACACATGGCTTCTTTCAATAAGTACTGTTAACTTTTCCCTGACAGAATTAAGGCAGTTTTGCTTAAAAACTAACTTTAGTTTTTCTTTTTTATATTTCAGCCCAGTACGAAGCCTAACTTTTTATCTGATTCCGAATTCGACCTAATTATAAAGTCGGTTATATTTTTGAAAGAAAAAATCGATGTATTATAAATAGGCACTAAAATTGTCTACATGAAGATATTTGTTTTTGAAATCTTCAGAATTTCAATTTAGTATTATAGGAATAATACAATTTACTCACATTTTTCTCCAAATTACGCTGTGAAAACAACAAATAACCGCCTTTAAACATTTGTATTATCATTTAGTTCGAATAATTTCATTTGATAACTAATATTAATTGTTATTGTTAGCGTTATAATTCTGCAACAAAGGAAATGGTGTTAATTACTTCATCATTCAGCATGGTTTACGGGTTTACGTTTGGCCGTAGTTCAACACGTTAATTTGCTTGGCTTTGTTTCGTCATTCTTTATTAATTATTTTCATCAGATTAGCCATGAGTGACAGTCCTGGAAACTTCAATAATGGCTGCCAAATCAAATAAACCTTTTTTAACTTGGGAGTAGGTACAATAAATTATATTCCCGAGTTTATTTCGCCCAAAACCAACTAAGTGCTAATGTTTTTTTTTTATATTTGCACGTAATATACTATGTATATTAAATTTCGAAAGTATATTAAATTCTTATACATTATTCATCACCGTCATTATCGTTTTTGGTACAGTCAACAGCACCTGAAATGTCAAATTTTCTCGACTATGTGTTTTACTACAAAAAAGGTAGGGTTGACATTCGATTGAAGAAATTGTCAGTTATCATTTATGGGTAGTCTGAAATGCCGTCGACCGTACTTTGGACTAGACAATATTATGATGAGTGTTACAATTATTAATCATTATATTTACCAACTGCGCCAAAAGAATTTTAGTAAGTAAACAAAGTACGTCCTAAAAATCGTCTTGCGAAAGAAAGAACGAAAACAAAGGCATAAATAGAGTAGCACTCGGTTCCGCATGTTATGGCAACACCATGACATTATGTTATTACTATCGCCCCAATGTTGCCCGGGCAATCCGAGCATATTAAGGGGGGGGGGGGTCAACGACCGGGATGTTTGCCTTTCACTGGCTGAAATTTCGTTCTGAACATTATTTCGCTCCACACAAGGAATAGATACTGGGATAGGTAAATAAAGATTGGAGAAATATTCAACGTTGTAGTGTCGGTATTACTTTTGTGATATTTATTTAGGATACGTGCCGTGTGGTGACGGATGAACAGCATACAATTGTTACCACCCCAAATCTCTCCCGCGGGCTCGGGTGGTCGGACAAGGCGACTAAGGAAAAAGACAGCGACGAGTAATAGGCAGCAGCGTTTCCCTTTTGCCACCTTGCAATATACTGCGATTTACGTGCTTGACAAATGGCAATAGGCTCACCCTTATTGCATGGGACCTTACAAAACAAGACGAGGGTGTTAATTCATATCTGCGTACCCCTTCGGAGATACATAGGCGGGATTTATGTATGTAAGTATAAATTAAGTTAGCAGCAAGCTTCTTTCTTTCAACGTAAAACTTGCTTATCACAGTTACTTAACCGTGGAATAAGAATGATGGATCACTATTGGAACGGGGTTGAGCCAAATGGGAATGACCCGAATAGGCCGCATGATTGATCGTCCGTCCGAAAGCGAATGACCCGGTTGCAGTACAAATTAATACCTCATGTGCTGTATTTCACTGGCCACAACAATGGAGACCTAAATCAGTGACATTTATAAATATTTTTTTGCCCGTGCGTGCCCAAATAGGCTACCATGGGACCTAACATAATTAGCAAAATGTGGGTGTTAATTCGCCTACCCCTTCGAGAAGAAATAGGGGTGATATATGTGTATGTGTATGTATATTCAATCTACGTATACAGTTTGCGGAAGTTGACTAGCCCAAGCGACTTGTAAACGTGTAAACGTTCGCACAAGTGGACGTGGACTTCTGCAAGTTTTAGTACGTACATACATAAATCACGCCTATATCCCCGAAGGGGTAGGCAGAGGTGAACTAGCACCCGCGTTTCGCCAATTATGTTAGGTCTCATGTAATATGTGGAGAGCCTATTGCCATTTATGGGCACAAAAGTCGCAGCACTTTGCTAAGAGAAACGCTGCTGCGCATTTCTCATCAGTGATTTATCCTTAGTCGCCTTGTACTACACCCACGGGAGAGATTTAGGGTGGTGACAATTGTATTCTACTCTGCCGTCACCACACGGCAAGTTTTAGTGACTTGCAGAAATTGAACTTGCTGCAAATCGCACCTGTGTGGGTATGAGTCAAATTGGCAGTGAGTGAAAACTGTTGTCAATTGAACTCTACAAAAAATTACTGGCTGTACAGTCCACTGGCAAGTAAATTTTTTAAAGTAAACTTTTCAAAAGATAAATACAGAATAGATAAACCCTATCACACAAATTAACTGGTTCATGTTTCTTACGTACGTACGGAACCTCATTCCAGTGACAAATGGCAGCCCTATAAATGAGAACCGGCCCCGGCTTAGTGTGGCTTAACCCTAATTAATTGGAACTTTTATGCGGTGCCTGCGTAGATGGCGTCATTAGTCTCATGAATTACCGCGAAAACATGCTTCTTAATGTGTAAATGAATATAATTATTGTGGTGACGCGGTTATGGTATCTCTCCCGCGGGTTTGATACGAGGCTTCTAAGCCACTAACAGCGACGATTATTAGGCAGCAGCGATCCTTTTATACCACCTGGCAAGAAACTGTGGTGTGTTGTCCCCAATATATGGCAATAGGCTCGCCTTCATACGTGGGGTGGGACCTAACCCCTAAGCGATGTGTGGGTGTTATTTCTGTTAATAGACCTCTGCCTACCCCTTCAGGGACACAAACCCCTTATGCATAAGTAAAATCTACGTAGTAGCGAAATGCGCTGAACATTTTGATTGAAACAGAAATAGCCCGATTTAGGCGGTCAGTGACCGAAAGCATCGATCAACCAGCCTACAACTCCACTAAGATTGACGGTTAGTCATCAAATGTGCACATACGAAGCTTCGTGCAATAGGTACTTTGTATTTTTTGTAACCTTTATTTTATATTAAGGGGCTTTTATTTACGAAAAGTCATGCCAGTGCCATCGTAAGTAACTTAATTTAAGTTTAACATAAAAATCTAATAATAAATGCACAGCGGTACGACGAGTTCAAAATATAGGTACCAACTAACAATTTTGCTGCCACTTTGTATTTTATTACAGTTTCCAAAGTTTTCAGCTTTTAAGTCGATACTCGATGCCATTTACGGGTACCTATCTTGTTTTTATCAATATTTATCTGAGAAACAAAACCGTACGAGACGAGACTGAAAAACGATTGGAACCTTTTAGATATATAATTAATTACACTTGTTTATCTCCGAAGTTAGGCAAAGGTATAAAACCACCAACATTTTGGTAACATCAGCCAACTATTAAACACATATTTAAAACATCTGCCTAATTGCTGTGTCTAGTTGGCAAAATACGTGTGTTAATACACCTATGTCTACCCCTTAGAGGAAAAACAGGTGTGGTTATAGATCAGCGGTGTCAGATTTTTTTTTCGTAAGGCGGGATTTTGAAACTTTTTGAGTGCAAAAAGAGGGATTCTTTCGTGAAAAGCGGACATAGTAAAAAATATTTTTATTATGATAATATACGTTTTTTACGAGTTTTTTCAAAAGAAAAGTATTCAAAAATATCAGATTTTATTAATATCAGATATTATTTCCAAATATTTCTCTTTTTTTAAAGTTTTTATTTACGCTTACGTGTCAATAAATATATGCCTCGAGTTATCCACAAAAGGCGATGCGCGGGACTTTTGATTTAAAATTCGCGACGTCCCGACAAAATCGGGAGCTGATAAAGATGTATGTCGAAAATGCTCGCAGAATAAAGGAAACAATATCACACAATTTAGTCAACAACCAATAATTATCTTGGCATTTTGAAACCGACCTTCACGGACTGACGGGCGGACAGATCAATCATCCCAAAAGGAGACTTGTTTCTATGACAAAGATGAAAAATACCTACGACTTTCGCAAAGTAAAGAAAATGCTGTCATTTCAACTTTTACGAGTTGTTTAATACACCGCTTCTAGGTTAACCATGCGTTATTTATAATCGTTAGTTAGCTAATTAATAAAAAGTTGTTCCAAAATTTCGTCCATAACAAACATATTACTTACTAAAAAGTGTGTGACATAAACGTCGTATCTTTAAGACGTATTTGATAAATCTGATGTTGTTATTATTTGGTAAATAGTTTGCGATAGAAACAGCATTGGTTTTTAACTTTTTAAACAGATTTATTGGAATAACACTGAAAAAGTTCGACAAAGTATAACATTTTCAAAAATACAAGTACGTATGTTACAAGTTACATGTTATGTTACTATTATGTTACAAACAAACTGAAACTACCTCTAAAAAAGCTCGACTCTACAATCACAAAGAAATTTTTTTTGTGCAGAGTTAATTGAAAAAAAAAAAACTTCCGAATGTTAATGATAACGTTATAGAACCACGGCCGCTTAGCTCATAGGTCGATTCAGACTATAATTACTTTTATTAGGCACAAAAAAACAATGCAAACATTAACGATGCATGTCAACTCTGACTCTATGACGCATTGGCATTTGATATGGTTAGGTGTGACTGGTCATGGCCAAATCATAATACACTCAGAAAGTACATTATTAACAGTTACTATTAAGATCCGGTTACTTTACCAGTAATCTATCGCAATATATCACGTTGGCGGCGTTCCGGTCAAATATTTGTAAGCAATAAATTAATTTGTGTAGAAACGTTTCACGATTTCGTGACCTTACCGTATCACAGAACGATTTGTAGGAACCGGCCAATTAGATTCATCGAAAAATCAATAAGCATTGACCAAATATTATTCTACTGAACCAACCACAAACACAGCGTGTTGAATACACATAGTATAAACAATGCGATCCCGAAATAAATCCTCGTTACACAACAATAATAGAACCTTATTTTTAATGGAACAGTCCGAGTCACTATCCGGATCTCAGGTCGGGGGCAAAGACAATTGTCCGATTTGAATTTGGAACACGTATCACTGGAGTTCTCTTTTTTCGGATTAATTACACTACGAGCGGAGAGCAGCGTCAACGTTCGCTCGCGAGGCGGCTCGGGGCAGACTGAGCGGCGAGTGGGGTGTGGGCGGTAGGGAGGCATCGTCCGCCCTGCTACGACGGCTACGGGCGCAGTAAACACCTACACAGTAGCACACCTTGGGGCCTAGACAAGTGGCCAATCTGTTCAATTGAACAAATGAAAATGAAATAAAGGAAAATGTATGAAACTGACGTATTACTGAGAAATCATCAAGGCGTCAAATTAAGGAGAATTTGTTGAAAATTTTCATTTTTTCGATAGAAACTTTGTACCGTTTGCCATTTGACTAGGCAACTTTAAAAAATCAACGGGTTTTACCGTATAATTTGGAAAGATATATTTTTAATTATACTTTATCGACATTAAGAAAGTTTCCTTTATTATTTTTCAGGAAAAAATCTTTATTGTGATTGTAGGGTCGTGCTAAAATTTGATTTTTAATGTAGTTTCTGGTTGTTTTTTGTAAAATACTTTCTTGCATTCATTATTTTTATACTTTGTTGAACTATTTATGATTTTTTGGATGAAATTTTGGAAAAAAACAACGAGTTAATTATTACATTGCTAAACAATGCACCTTAACCCCGAAGCCAGTGAAATGAAATGAAATGCTTTAATTGCTATAAATAGGGTACATAGTTTGCATTAGATTAGTTGTTCATCTTTACATGTGCTTAACCCTATTTAGCCATTTTGAATAATTAAGAAATAATATTAAACGTCAAATTTAATTAAGATCAATAAAGAAAACCATTTTTATATGTCTTGTGCATTATGAACACTTGAGATCAATGCATCTACCACAGTCATTCTTTTTGTTTCATAAACTCGTCAATTGAATAAAATGTGTGTTCCAACAACCATCTACGTAATAATGTTTTAAATCGGTTTAAGGGCAAATCTTTAAAGCGAGACGGTATTTTATTATATATGCGTTGACACATAGCATGGCAATTGTTAAGAAATCTTTGTGTTTTAGGGATAGTTTCCAATACTAGTCTGTGTGGGTCACGCCTTGATATTTGGTATATATCTTTGGCTTGTGTAAATTTTTTAATATTTATCCTCACAAACACGGCTATTTCGAAAATATATAGACTAGGTAAAGGTAATATCTTTAATGATCGAAAGTAGGGTCTGCATGATACATCCGGTGCTATGTCACTGATAGCCCTGATGCATCGCTTTTGTGCAATAAATAATTGTTTCATATCGGTACCGTTTCCCCATCTTACCAATCCATATCTGAGAACAGATTCAACGTATGCAAAGTAGGCAGTAATGGTAGTACTTACACTTGCCACTTTAGATAATTTGTACAGAGCATATGTAAACCTATTTATTTTATTACAAATTTTCTCTATTTGCTCTTTCCAGGAGAATTTCGTATCTATTATGAGGCCCAAAAAAGTTGTAGTTTTAGCATTATTCAGGGCATGTCCGTTAATGAAAATGTCAACTGACTGATCTTCGAAGTTATTAAAATTAATTATATTTGTTTTGGATACATTTATTTTAAGATTATTATTTTGAAGCCATTCTAATATTAATGTCATAGTAGTTTTTATGTCAATTTTATGTTGTTCTAATGTCAAAATTTTAGGTGTATAGCAGATACGTCATCAGCAAATAATATCATCTTTTGCTCACTTATGTCAAAGAGATCATTTATATATAGAATAAATAATAACGGACCGAGTACGCTCCCTTGTGGCACGCCAAATTTGTTATGCTGCAATTCTGATTTATATCTTTGGGTGGTATGATTTTCATCCAGTTGCGTTATTTCTACACATTGTAATCTATTATTTAAATAGGATTCTAGCCATCTCCACGCTGGACCCCTAATTCCAATACGTTCTAACTTAGACATCAATTTATTATGGCATACAAAATCGAATGCTTTTGACATATCAAGGAATACTAGTGTCGTATAGTTTTTAATATTTACATTTTGTAATACCCCGTTAACTAAATCAAAAGCTGCGTGTGTCGTTGATTTATTTTTTTGAAAACCGTATTGATTTTTATTTACCACTTCAAATTTATTCAAAAAAGTTGTGAGCTGGCTATGCATTACCTTTTCAAAGATTTTAGATAAAAGAGCAATGGGACGATAATTGCCTATGTCAGTCTTTTCACCTCTTTTGTGAATTGGTTTTACAATAGAGACTTTTAGCAATTCCGGAAATATACCTTCCTCTAAGGATAAATTTACTAAGTAAGCTAAAACCGGCGCCAGCTCATCTCTGCATTACTTCAATACCTCAGTACATATATTATCATAGCCTTCAGATTGAGTGTTACGGAGTGTCATTATAATTTTACTTATGTAGGTTTCATTTACTGGTGTTAAGTAAATGCTGTTTTGTAGGGTGATTTTTGTCCATTACTTCTTACCATGTTTGTTTCATTTATAAAATAATTATTAAATGTCGATGCTATAGCTTTTGGTTGTATAATTTCATTTCCGTTACTTATAATTTAAGTGACATAGCAGTGGTGTATTAACTAGTAAAATATTTCAGTTACAAAAACTGAAATGTTTTCAAAGGTAAGTTACTGGTGTTAACTGCACTATGCCGCTACGTACAGCACGGATCCCAGACAGCCAGAGTTGCCTTCTGCGCGGCTCATTGCGGCTTTTAACTTGCATTTTATGAGCATAAAGTAATTCCCTCGTAGTCTCTTTAAAAACTTACATTGTACCATGTCTATCGAATTACTGTAATGAAAAACTAGATATAACAGAAGGCTACCTAGGTAGTATTGAGGAAGACGCCCGCCCTTGTACCGTCTTATGCCAGAAATCCCTTGGATCTCTTAAATAATACCCTGCAAAAAGACGCAAATTCGTCGTTTTTATTATAGTGCGCATTTAAAAATGGAGTACGTATATACATGCATACATTAAATCACTCATACATTAAATCCCCAAAAGGGTAGGCAGAGATGAATGAACACCCACGACACCCGACACCCGGGGAGAGATTGGGGTGTGACAATTGTATCCTGCACTGCCGTCACCACGCGGCTTATTTATAACGTTACGTTTATTATTCATTCATTTATAAAAAAAATCAAATATAGTGTAATTTCCAGTTTTATTGTCCTATACATATTAGTTGTGTATACATAGGACAACCTTGTCCTATTAAAAGCTGCTCCTATAAAAATTAAATATATTTTTAATATATTTTAATTTTATTTTAATCTCAATTTTATTTTATTTATTGTGTCTGTAAAACTTTGCTGATTTATGTATCAATTTTGTATTGTAATTTTAGGTGTAATAATTAGTTGTATTTTCCAAATGAAAGAATCAAATATTATAAAAATAAATATAGTTGTCCTATATAGTTGTGTATAAAGTTGTCCTATATAGCGTTCTTCGATCGATTTCCAACCCAATTGTTGGTTCTATGGAACTGGGTTGTAAATCGACTGACTAACGGTAAACCAGTTCTCCATAACACGGGTTTCCGGTACTGTGACTGTGTACGAGCTAATTGCGCGGATGACGCAATGTTAATTGCACCTGAACAAATTATGGAGAGAAAAATTAACAAGAATGCACGAGCTGCACTGGAAATCCCTGACAGACAGAACGTAGGGCCGAAAGCGCCTACTACAATATAATTTGTATATAATACATACATAAATCACACTTGGCCAATTATTCTAGATATCATGTAAATAGGTGGCGAGTCCATTGTCCATCTATCGGGCATGTAAATCACTGTATATTGCTAGATGGTACATAAGTAACCCGTTACTCATCACTGTCTTTCTCTTAGCCGCCTTGTACGACACCTGCACGAGAGATTTGGGGTGATGACAATTGTATTCTGCTCTGCCACACGGCTTTCATTGATTTTATTTCAAAACAAAAACCACAACAAACAAAAGCAAACAAAAGCCGGTGACGGCAGAGTAGAATACAATTGCCACCACCCCTAATCTCTCCTGTGGGTGTCGTACAAGGCGTCTAAGGATAAATCAGTGATGAGGAATTGGCAGCAGCGTTCCTCATAAACCACCTAGCAAAGTACTGCGACTTTTTGTGCCCGATAAATGGCAATAGGCTCGCTACCTATTACCTATTATTGGCGAAACAGGGGTGCTAGTTCACCTCTGCTTACCCGTTCGGGGATATAGGCGTGATTTATGTATGATTTATGTATCGTGATTTATGTATCCAAAAACACAAAAGTGTTAAGAATGAAAGATACAGCATAAGTAAACGGTCGCCATATTCCAGGGTGAGTGCTCCCAAAACGGCGCGACATTTTCCAAAGGCAGACAGGCTTCGTCGTTTATTGCTATGGTGAAGATAACGACGAACAGAAAGGGCACCAGCCAGTCACGGAGTCCGTTACGGAGACATTGTTCGTTGTTAGGAGACTATTTTGCACAGCACTGCAATGTGCCGATAAGGTGAACTTTGCACTCTCACTTTTTGCAATAAGATTCAAATTCGAACGCGTATCTACGTAGACAGCTGTATGTCTGTAGAGATCGTGGTAAAAAGTGCCGGCTGGTTCGGCCGAATGGTCAGATCGCTGGCTATCGGCCAAGAGGTCCCGGGTTCGAATCCTGGTAGGGGCAAATATTTGTGATGGACACAGCCATCATTATAGACCGAGGCATACTGCGCGCTCTCCTTTTATTTCTTGGACACACGGGTTTCCGATGTCTAGATTCATAACCATACAACCATACAAGATAATTATATGACAAAGATTTTGGGGTTAGAAAAAGAATTTCGAAAAATTATGATCTTGAGGCGGGAATCGAACCCGCGTCCGCTGCTATCCGGGCAGGTGCCTGACCGCTCGGCCACCCAAGACACTGATAAAATATGAATCAAGAAACTAATAATTATATGAATCAACGAAACACACACAGAATGAGAGAGAATGAGAAAGCGGGAAGCAACCAGCTCGTGCCCAATGTGTTCATGTTGTAATGATTTTGACTATTACAATGAACGAGTTTGTTATTCCGACCAGCCAGACTTACAAGACACTTGTCCAATAGAATATTGATCCGACAACGCGCATACAGCCCCGCACTGTAATGGTAAATCGATCTCGATCAATTATTAACATTAATGGTGAGAACTTCAGGCGTTAGGAGGCCGGCAACTAGATTAGAAGCTCATAACAGCGGGAAATAGAAAAATGTCATTCAATATTTTTCTGGTATTAAAAACTGACAGAGCAGACTATTTTAGTAAATGGAAGCTTAAAACATCGAGTAGTAGAGAAAACTTTGTCATTCAACAACTTTCTGCTAATAGAAATCTGCCGTGTAGTGACGGGAGACCAGAATACAATAGTCACCACCTCCAAATTTCTCCCGCAGGTCGTACAAGGTGTAGGAAGTTAAGACAGTGATGAGTAATGGGCAGCAGCGTTCCTCTCATAACACCTATACTGTATGTATACTAGTTGTGTGCCCGATAGATGTCAATAGGCTCGCCTTCTATTACATGGGACCGCAAATTATCAAATAATGAATTAGCCACCTCTGCCTACCCCTTCGGGGACATAGACTACACAGTGATTTATGTGTGTATGTATTACCTATCATAATTTAATGTAAAGGGAGAAACAAAACTTGCTGAGTTTTTGCACGTTCTTCTCAAAACAAGGCCTCCGTAGTTTACGAACGGATAGCGTAGCTTATAACGATAAAAATATTGAAAACCTTAAACTTTGACACAAAATATGTCGCCAATGTTCAGCGTTATTTGTTTGACGATCCATGAGAGTATGTAATGACACCGTTTATGAATTAACCATATTTTTATTTATTTATAAACGGCCGCAGTAGTGGCGTGTTCTTATTTGCATCGCAATGCAATACCGCGTTGGCATCCAATTAATTTCCCCTCTACCTACGCATTCCAAACGCACCACCGAACTTCCACAGCTCCCCTGTGTCATAAAACGGTGTTTGACACATAAACAGCTGCTGTCGGCATCCCAGAAGGGTGCCTACAATTCCACCGGTAATGTCATTAACTCCTCAAACAATACTCGATAGGCTACTAGGAAAAGCTGTCTTTTTTTTATACACAATGAAACATACATAAATCACGCCTATATCCCGGAAACGGTAGTCAGAGGTGAATTAGCACCCACGTTTCGCCAATTAGGGTGAATTAGGTTAGGTCCCATGTATTAGGTGGCGAGCCTATTGCCATTTATCGGGCATGGAAATCGCAGTACATTGCTAAGGAGGATATTGGAATCCTTTTGGATCCAGTATTTAAAGCTCTTTAAATACTTTTTAATTTTCTTTGACGCTTCATGAGTTTATGTATGTTTATACCTTGAGAGACGAAAACTCTTACCGTGAATAAATCATATTTTTTAATTAGTTAATTTATAAAGGTAATTAAAATGTTGACAAATGGATGATATGAATCAAAAGGGAGTGGATGGCTTGATGACGTCTGACCGATATAAATGGAAGTGGAAACATACTGCGTCGATCCCAGATAAACTGTAGACAGGGTAGGAAGAAGAAAATGTTAAATTCTATAACAACATGAAAAAGTAATAATAATTATTTTATGCTTGACGAAATGAAACCTCTTAAAAAAACTAAGGACTGAAAAACTAACAAAACCTGGCTAGACGCGATGCCGATATAAGCAAGAATAAAGTCAATGACATTATAACGTGCTTGAAAACTGTATATTATCATGTTTTAAAATCAGACGATAAAGAGTAACATTTAAGTAGTAAAAGTGCGGTAAAAAAACAGAAAATTAATCTTACTCTTTCCATTTCTCTTCAGAATGTACACCAGAAGCCCGGAGAGGACCAGTCGACACATCACGAGGACATATCCAAACTACCTACCGACAGACCACCCCAAGAACACGACACACGAATGACTTTGAAAAATCGACCCTGTCCACGCAGAAATTTCGTTCAAATCGGCATTTTACACACAGACTTTAAAGTCGACAGTCCAACGGACCTGCGACTTCGTTACAAGCACTGTTTAATGGCTCGGAATAAGGTTCATTTCGGATTACACTTGTTTTAATATTAAATCGAATCCAGTGGTGCACTCAGGGTCCGTCTTTGATGTGTAATATCATGCTCCTAGATTAATGACTTTATTATACAATTACAAAATAGTTTCTTAGGGGAAGGGGAAGCAAATAACAAAATGCATACTTCCGATTCAAAATGCATAGACGAAAGGCAAGCGAGTTGTAAAAGAACTCTTCGCTCTCAATCTTTCTTTATAGTAACTAATGGGAACCAACAGTTCTTTCTGACTTTTCCCTTTTTCGATAGCTCATTATCTCCCTGCCCTGTTATCTAGAGTCGCCGCAGTTTCTTTACCCTTCCATTCATATCAGCCAGCAGACGTCATCAAACCATCCTTTGATTCATATCCTTCATCACACCGGAAAGGTGCTACTGATGCATCCTTTCCATCATTTAGAAAATGATGGCAAGGAGCATGTAGAAAGTACTAGAAAGAGATCTTTGAGACAAGGTCTCTCAATTTATTAAAACCATACACAGACCAGAATTACAGCCCTGTGCGTCAACAAGTACGGAACCGAACTGAAATAGTTCGTTTTCAGTGCAACGGAAAAGCCCTGTAAGCCATGACTCATTTCATTATAACTGTGGCGCCAGTATGTCGTCTCTTTGTACAGCGACTAAATTAGCTGGAAAATATTTCTAACTACGCAGTTTTATTACTTATACTTCGAATTTATTAGCCATATAAAGTGATGATTTAATCATGAACATTAATAGACTTATCATATTTATACTAACTAGCTGACTCGCCAAACGTTGTTTTGCCCTTATCACCTAAGGGTATAAAAAATACTACGTCCTTTTCTCAGACCTACCAAATGTACACCAAAAAATTCATAACATTACATGGTCAAGCCGTTTCGGAGTTTTTTAAAAAACACTGTAAGACGAGATTTTAAGAATACCCCAAAAAATATAGGTACTACCCTCATCAGTCATAAACCGTTATCACGAGTAACTGCAGAGAAATTCAATATACAAGGCGTCCCATGGCTATTGGACACATGGGGGGAAAGTATCATAAGTATTGTAAACAGGCAACTTCACTAAAAGAAGATTTCATTTTGATTTTTAACAATTTTAACTGCATACAAAGATTTTCGAATCACCAGAATCAAACCCGCTAAAATGGTAAAAGAACGTGTAATTTCAAATAGGTACCGTAAGATTTTTTTACCCAATTGCATTCATACATAAATCACGCATATATCCCCGAAGGAAAATACACGACGGCTACTAACATAGCATATATACAAAGGTTTTGGGGTTAGAAAAAGAATTTCGAAAAATTATGATCTTGAGGCGGGAATCGAACCCGAACATTTATATAATGTTAAAATTAAAATCGAATAGCATATATACGGCAAATAACATAGCACCTTAAATAAAAGGAGGACAATAAATTTTCCATTTATAATTTCGGGGCAATTAATACTCATGCGTCTTTCGTTCCCTTCAAGTATAACCACGGCATAGAGGAACTCCTCTAAAGTAGTCTAAAGAAACAAAAAGTAACATTGACAACTAATGAGAGAAAAAATCCTCATAGTAGATGAAGTCGTGATGTGTATGACTTACAGTGACGCAACGCGACCTCTATTGTTAATGAGCTCTACATTTCGATAGTTTAGGCTTCACGCACATTGACATTGTTAAGTTTTTATTTTGATTTTTATTTGAACATTATGTAAATATTAAAAGAAATTGTGCTTAGAAAAAGTTGGAAAAATTCCCGCTTTCTGTTTTAATATTTAATAGGCGGCAAGCCTATTGCCACGTAAATTGCTATACATTGCCAGGTAAACGAAAATCTGTATATTGCTTACTGGTTGGTATAAGATAAATGCTGCTGCCCATCACTCACCGCTATTCTCACCCTTAGTCGCTTTGTACAACGCCTTCGGAAGAAATAAGGATGGTGACAATTGTATTTGCTCTACCTTCACTCCAAGTCAATCGATTTGAAAGGTTAAATTCTACAATCCAGAATGGCTAAAATGTTTACCTAATAATAACAATTAATAAAACTTTTCTCAGGTAATTACATAGGTTAACAGTCAGAAACAATAAAAACATGAATTTCATTCTCAACTGTGAAACCAATGAGCGCAAGGCCGAATTGTTTTAGTGTGAAGTTAGCAGGTTCGTTGTTATCTATCTGCGCTAAGCATGTGGCCTTCACTGAGGTTCCGACAAGTGATTTCTAAAGTAACAATGGTTGCATAGGTAGTGTTAAGGCACGGCCACACTTCGATTTTAACAGCAGGAGCTCAATAGCGCAGTGACTTAGCGCGCTCGGCCTGCGATTGCGTAAACTAAGCAATTTCGCCAAGGTCGGTCATTGAATAGGTGGCCAAAAATTTGTTATCTCGAGTTCTTCCGTGCCTCGGAAGGCACGTAAAGCCAATGGTCCTGGCTGCGTCCGCAGTCGTTCTTACATAAATAAATAAAATAAATTAACATCTACAATGGATTGTGTAAGTTAATTATTGTTATGACATTATGCACAAAATCGGTTTAGAATTTAACGAATTATGGTCACATTGTACCAAATCAAATAATTTAAATATGAAAGTGGCGTTCGGGACCTCGGTCCTAGTCAAATCAAAGTATAGTATCTGTTCTTTTCAGCGCAATAAATTGCAGTAATTAATATGTATTTAACATACCAAATGGTTCAAAATTGTTCCTTATTTTTAAATATCAGTTTGATAACTATTTTAATTTTAAACAAAGAATATTGTGGTTAGAAAAAGTAAAAAAAAAAATATAGTTTTGATGATTAAGTTCCTAATCAAAGTTAATTGACATCTCTGAGTACGGCAGTTAGACTCTGTTACAGTGTGGAGATACCTTAATGATTATGCTCCGAATGTTTTACTGCATTGTCTTTTACTTATTCACATGGACATAAATAAAGCTATTTCGGTTACAATGACATAATAATAATCAGGCCACGGTAAAACAAAGGGAATAATCTCAGAAAAAATGTTTAAGCCCCATACAACGTACCTACTCGTATAAAATAGCTAAATATTATGATTGGTCTTGCCAATATATTATACACCTAGCAATGTATGTACTGCGATTTACGTGCCCGATGGACGGCAATAGGCTCGCCACCTACATGAGACCGAACATAATCAGCGAAAAACGTGGGTTTAACACCCACGTTTTCACCTCTACCTACCCCTTCGAGGATAAACATCATCATCATGTTTGTATTGTGTTATGTACGTATCTATAGATATAGATATGTTCATTTCATCGCTATTTAATACATGTTAATAAAATCCCGATTTAAAATTTAGAATATCATTTTTTCTTTTATTTTTGTAGTTCTAGAAAGTGCTACTTGCTTTCCTCAAACGATTACGTTACGAGTCATTTAAATGTTCGTGCTTGGGGTACTGAAATACATATTATATACCAAACGTGTTATGAATGACAAAAAATTTTAGAGAAAAACATACGGTACGAATTGAGTAACCTCCTCCAGTTTTTCGACGGTTAAAAAGAAATGGACTATCATTGTAATTGTAACTAAGGTTACATGACCAAACCCCAAGATGAAAAAATGCTACGCACGCTAAGAAGAAAAAAAAATTGTTTGAGTTCCGATTATTTAAAAAAAAAAGGCAGTACATTAAAAATACCACATTCTTTTTTAATACATTTTGTAATTTCTTATGTGACTATAGACAATAAAATATTGATCTTTATGACGAAAGTCAAGAGCATAATAATGTTCTGCGAGAAGCCGAAGGCCCGCAATATTGCGGAGTTGATTTTAAAGTTGCATTCGTTAATTGTCTAATAACTGCAGCACTCAGAGACGTCAATTAACTTTAATGAGTATTTAATGTCAAAAAATTTCACTCAAATCTAGACCATAGACTCGGCAAGAATAGCTCTACTAGTTTTGAATTGTAATTTTTTTGTCCTTAAGTACTTATTAACGTTATTTGACGTCTCTGAGTGCGGCAGTAATTAATATTTTCACCAGTTTCTGTAAAATCCCATATAGGTAATATCGGGCGAACCTATTGGTATCTGAAGCATGTTAAAAGCACTACGTGTGATAGAGAGAGAGAGAGAGAGAGAGAGAGATAACTAATGTGAGTAACTCTGCCGTCATCATAGCCACAATTTCTTCTGTCCCAGTCTATCTGGGGTAGACGCAGTAGGTAACATACCAATCCATTCAAATCGGTCAGACATCAAGCCATCCTCCCCACTTTGATTCAATCATCATGATGATGCCACAAATAAATTATAAATAAATTAAATTGATTAAAGCAATTGGCGTAAGTCAGTCCTCAATTAACTAACACCAATTATATTTGAAACTGAATTAAAAAGTACCAAGCGCTCATAACCCATTAAGAGGTAACAATGCAAGGCAGGGGGGTGAGGCGCAGGGGGCAGGGGAGGCGGCGCCAAGATGTCTGCTGATAGGGCTGACTCGCGTGACTGGCACTACTATTTTGGTAGGACAGGGTTGCCTCTATCGACATTTTAAATAATGTCAGGTCGGAGCTCCGTTTTTAGTAGACAATAATATATTTCTTTCATTATCCTATTCAAATTGACGGCTAGATTTCGGTTTTATAGTTTTGTTGTTAAGGTGAACCGAAAACATTTTGGTAACTTAAAAAATGGATAGGTATTAACTTACAACCATACTTATAGACATGACTTTAATTTAAAGGCTTCCTTAACGTGCTATTCGTCAATTCAGAACTAGTCGAGGTCTATGGTTTAGATTTAAATTGGTGCCTCTAATTACTTACGGATGTTAGATCAATTATGATAATATTTTTGGAATATTATTGGCATTGCCATTAAATTGGAAAGTTCTGGTGCGTATTTTCCTATTATTGTGTTAAAATAGCCCGCGGTTGTCCTGAGATTGCGTAACTTAAAGAGTGTTCGCCGCGGCCGGCCATTGGATGGGTAACCAAATATATATTATGTCGAGCATCCATGTCTCAGAAAGTCCATTGTCTCATATTGTCCCTATATTCGTACATTCACAGGTAAAGCTATTACCCCAGAAAGGCTGGTGATGTCAATGTGTATGACATTGTTTTTAAATATTATACCTCAAATGCACTAATGCCTTGTGGTGACGGCGGAACAGAATACCATTGTTACCCCCATCCTCCCGCGGTTGTAACTAAACAGGTAACTAACAAGGTTAAGACAGCAATTAGTAATGTGCAGCAGCGTTCCTCTTATGCCACCTAGCAATGCACTGCGATTTCCGTGTCCGATAAATGGCAATAGGCTCGCCACCTTCTAAACCTTCTACATGGGACCTAACCTAATTAGCGAAACGTGGGTGTTAATTCACCTACTGCCTACCCTTCGGGGCTATAAGCGTGAAGTGATTTATGTATGTATGTAATTGCACGAATCCCATTTCGACCCGATCTATTTAGGCGTAAAAACTATGACATTAATAACAAAACAAACACCCATTACTTTTAACGTAATGCCAGTAAAAGGGCCTGGTTGATTAAATCTTGTGATTCAAGATTCCAACTGAAACGAAACGATTATACTTCGAGCGCGTAATTAAAATTTTAAGATTCGATTCGAGTTGGATATTCTGGTTAATGGCCTTTGGTTCTCTGGTTATCTAGTTGCTCTGTAGTTTGGTGGATAAGAATGTATTTCGGCTACTACACAAACGCTATTCATCATGAACAGGAATTCAATTGTTATGGCTCGTATATCTCATAAGATTTTTCGAATAGATTCCCCCACCCACCTCCGAGCGACCCGGGCCAAACCATTGCTGTTTTTACTTTCAACTAAATGATGACAGCCTCTCTGGCGCCAATAAAAATAATACCACATTTTTTAAATTCTCATTTTGACTGCGAAAAATTATATTGTTTTCACACTAATCTTCTAATGAGATTTTAACAGACGGAGTGTGTCGGTGTAGCGCGTAGCGGAGTACGCTACTATGTCGTCTGCGCGGCCGCGTTACGAATTACGATAGATGCAAATAAGTTAATAAAGACTGTATAGATAGAAGAATAATATTTTGTCTGCCACGGCACGTGTCTGGCACGCTCAATGTCTGTAGATAGAAAGGGACCTTAACGTGTTTTGGCGATTCTCAAATTCACTACACGGACATGCCCGCCGGACCTCGCTTTTATTAGGTCTGTGCCATGTTTGCATATAGGATCGTCATAGTCAGTCTGCCCTACAGAGTAGACGCCAGATAACTCTGCGCGTGGTTGAAAATTGAAACTAAAATTCTGCGTGCTATTTTGTTTGACTAGGAGACTTATCTGGCGCGCACTCTACAAACGAGGTCAGGGCGGGCGTTTTTTTTTTTCTTTTTTGTTGATTAACAAAATCTTAGGTGACTCACCTATGAAGCTGGAGTCATCGTCGACGCGCTGGTCGTGTAGCGCGTGCATGACGAGGGCGGCGAACAGCGCGGGCTGCGTGGGGAGGGGGGGCGCCAGGCCGCGCAGGGACAGCGGCGCGGCGCTCCAGATGGCCCCGCAGAGCATCAGCGCACGAGCGCACGCATCACCAGTGCGCACTGCAACACACATCATCGTCATCATCATCAGCCCTTTAATGTTTCCACTGCTGGAGCACGGGCCTACCCTTTGGATGGAGGAATATTTAAATTGTAAAATTTAGGCTTCGAATTTTCCATACATTCTGCGTTACTGACCGAATTTGTATTAGGGGAAAAAAATTAACAATTTCGATTATTTAATAACACTATAGTATAATGACTCTAGGTTAGCATGGTTACAATGGTTAGTGCTCAGGGTGTGCGTTATATTAATGTTACATGTTGTATACAGGGCTATTTTTAAAACATTAATAACCTCGCAGGAGTAGATAGCTAACATCATAAGCAATAATGTTCGTTCTAATCTACGACTTTTGATAATTCGTAAGATTTTACTTTCATACAAAAATAAATAATAATTTAATTTACCGCTCTAAAAGTCAATAACTCTACGTACTACATCGGCATTAAGTAGCGATCGGGTGTAGCGTAGCGTCTTCCTTTCGTTTATGAATGAAAACATAGACGTATAAATGTCACGACAGTACAATAAAACCTTAAAAAATAATTTTGCGCAATGTATTGCGTTATATTAAAACTCATAAAACAAACGTTGTTGTTTATGATGTTAGCTATCTCGTCATGGGAGGTTATTAATGTTTTAAAAATAAGCCATGGATCATGGAATTTTCATTGCCAAGAAAAAAATTAACTATATAATTGTCATAAAGGGTGACTCTATAATTTTTCAACGACCTTGTTGACAAAGGGTAAACAAAGATAGGTGGCGCGATGAATCACGCACATAACATCACATTAATTATAAATCGATAGAGGACCGACACGAAATCTTCATACACAGCAGGTGTTGACACTACTGAGAATTTATTGATAGTAAGCCTTTATGTCTGAGAATGCCTTTTTTAATGATGATTTGATGGATAATTCTCATCAAAGTCTATGAATGGTACAATATAGGGAGAAACTCAAAGAGCTGGGTGGTGCGTGGCTATACCGGGCACCTCCATGCAGTATATTGCTAGCGGACTATTGTATGTACAACAGGAACCTTGCCGCCTATTCGTCACCACTGTTTTAACGCTTCCTAAGTAGCGTTTCTGTTATATCATCCAGCAATATATTGCGATTTATGTGCCCGGAATATCGCCCCTTTTTTTCTGCGGAGTGGAAATGCAGATTACGCACCATACCTGCTTCTACAGCTATGAAAATGAAAATGAAAATGAAAATAAAAACATGGTTTATTCATATAAGGTATGATTACATACACTCATGAATCGTCAAAGAAAAAACGTTAAACACTGGAAACGAAAAGAAAACAGTTTCCAATATTTAACGTTATAAGCTACACCATCCGTTCGTAAACTACCAGGAGGCCTTGTTCTGAGAAGAACGGGCAAGAAACTCAGCAAGTTTGTTCCTCCCTTTACATGAAGTTATGAGTTAATTACAAGGGACTAAACATGTGCGAAATGTGGTTGTCGATACACCTCAGCCTACCTCTCCAGGGAGAGACGAAAACTCTTAGCGTTCCATGGATCCACCGTGCGGGTGCCGGGTCCATAGTGTGGCGGAGAGGGGAGTCAGTGGCAGCGCCTGGGACTTACGACCCAAGTGTAGGTTTAAGAGATCCCTTGACAACTAGTCAACACTCACCTCCGCCATCCCGACCGCACTCTCTGCCCAGCCACATTTCGTAAGATTTTGTGAGAGCCAATCTTCTTCTGCCTCTACAGCCGTGTGGTGACGGCAGAGTAGAATACAATTGTCACCACCCCAAATCTTTCCCGTGAGTGTCGTACAGGGCGACTAAGGATAAATCTGAATATGATTAGGAATGGGCAGCAGCGTTCCTCTAATACCACCTAGGCTAGCAATGAACTGCGACTTTTGTGCCCGATAAATGGCAATAGGCTTGCCACGTTAATGGGTTATTATAATTAGTTATTAACCTATTACATGGGACCTAACATAATTGGCGAAACGTGGGTGCTAGTTCACCTCTGCCTACCCCTTCGGGAATATAGGCGTGATTTATGTATGTATGTCTATCAGTCTATCTGGGGTCGGCGCAGTATGTTTCCTCTTCCATTCATATCGGTCAGACGTCATCTAACCATCCACTCCATTTTGATTCAAATCATCCGTCACAACGTGAAAGTGCTAGTGATAAATGAATGTATAGAAAAGAGACGGAATGGACCATGTCGTGAGACCGATGAACGGAGAGAGTGATTGGAATGACAACATTTCATCCAATCCATACTGCCCAAAGCTTTGGCTTAGGTTTTACAGCCGGCCGCCTGCCTGACACTAACCCTCTTTGGGTATTCTGTGAGAGCCAATATAAAGCCAAAAATAATAGGTGCGTATTAGTCATGAATTTATGACACATATTTTAGTAAATAAAAAAGGTGGAAACAGACGATCTTTTTCGTGACTATCACGGGTAAGCAGGTAAGTTATCTGACCTGTTACTCGACAAACCCTTCCAAGATACAAGTAACGTTATTACGCACGCAGAAACCGGATATATTCCATTGTTTCGACACAATTCCGACGATAACTAGCAGCGTGTGTGGACACACGATACTTTTCCTTAATGAAAGCGAACTTCTCTATGACACGACTATGACTCGGGCTGGCGAAATATCGGCTTTCATTATACGCGAGGACCACTTCAGGCGACTCTCTTGAAATTGACAGGAAAATGAAATGGAATTTGTTAAGTTATAGTATTAGTCCGTTAAGGGGTAGACGAACTAAACTACACACTAAACTGGGGTTTGGATGATTAACTGTAATTTGTTCATTATGTAGGTACTTTTCTTTGATCATTTATTTTGCGAAATGCAATTGTCCACACCCTCAATCTCGTATCAGCATGTAAGCAGAAATGTTTTAAAATGTGGATGTTAAAACACTTCTGCTTCTGCCTACCCCTTCGGAGATATATGTATAGGCGTGATATAGTGTCTACTTATATGTATAAATGAAAAAATAATATAAAAATATTACCTAAAGCAAACCCTCAAAATGAAGCATACTGGTGGGGAGAATAAAAAATTACACACGAAACTTTAATAGCCGTAGAGTAACCATTTACGGGAGTGCTCTCGCCATCCCTAAAACGCCGGAAGATGCAACAAAGGACTACCTTCCAACATCCTAGGTCCTTAAAAAATGCTTGCTTTAAGCCTCTCACATACAAACGCGGTCAGCGGTGGCGGGAGCGATGGCGGGCAGTTGTAACGTAGGCAACATTTATGGACATTATTCAAATCAGCGCGGTCAACGTTTGTTCGGGTTCGCCACCACATTGATTGGTAGTGCGCGGCATGTTTCGGTTTATGTGATTGGCGAGTTGTGGGATTGTATTTGGTGCATAATTTACAATGTACCTGCAATGTCATAACTCGTTGACAATGGTGGGTTTCTCTACAGCCTACTTGCGTGCCCTTCTGCTAGCGGAGCGTTGGGCCCTGATGCGTTTAGTACCATCTTGGTATTGAACGCGGCAGGGTCGGCGCTTCGTTGCGGACCGGGGCGTGGGCGGGCTTGGGAGACCTATCATTACAGACCGAGGCATGCTGCGCACTCCACTGTTTTTTTTCCACTATTTTTTTTTTCTTGGACACACGGGTTTTCGGTATCTAGCGTCTTGACGATTCATAAGTGTATTGTAATCATACCAGATATGAATAAATGAATTTTGACTTTGACTTTGACCACCGTCCCGCCACCGCTTGAGTGAGACATTAGGCAGTGTACCCGTTGTAGACTCGCTTCCCCCAATATTTCCAGCAGCCACCAGAGGGTGCTTTGTGCCGAATGTAAACACACCGGTCCCAATGTTGTTTGCGCGCTCTCAAACCCTAATTTACGGGCTGCCGGGGATCTACAAGTTTTTTCTAGAAGTCTCAATAAATTGGAGCTGTGTGTTTGTAGAAAGGGGGTGATTGGTGGCGAAAATAACGGAGGCAGTTCCGATGGGGGTAGCCGGTAGCGATTGGAATTTGGGGTAATGACAGCACACGAGGAATTCTAGGATGGCAATTTTGTGGATGGCTTCTTTTAAGCCAGGTTGTTTCGTGGTGGAGGTATGGACTGACAAATTACCTATAAAATAAACAAACCAACGATCTACCTTTTACTATAGTAGTCTTTAAATTATTGCTGTGAAGGGATCATGAAATGCTAAGAGTTCTCGTCTCATTTTCGTGTCATGGTGCGGAGTAACCATCATTTTCATAAAATATACATATGTAAAATCTTTTCAAAATCATATTATTATATCTAAAGGTATGTGTACAAACATAAGTTGTAATTCTCTAAAAAATTATTAAATACTGATTTCAAATGAAATAATATCACATTTAATAACGATTTTATTACATTGCCTCTTTTTAGCTATATTGTCATTACCAGGCATGCCCTAACGATATCGGAATATACCATTCTGAATAATATTCATTCATCAATCACTAAGCTGTCAATGGTTCGTATTATGGAAGCGGTATAGTCTATCTGTCTGTAGTATTTTATCTAAGGTTTTGAGGTTGAGTTATACCTATTAGTCTCTAATTTTAATATATTTTACTAATATTAATATTTGACTTAGTATTTTTTAAATTATATCCAAAATCTATCTTCCATTCATATCGGTCAGACGTCATCATGCAAGCCATCCACTCCCTATTGATTCATATCATCCATCACACCGTAAAGGCTAGTGATGAATGAATGTATAGGAAAGAGACGGACCGGGCCAGAGGGACCGATGAACGGAGAGAGTAATTGGAATGACAACATTCCAATCCATACTGCGCAAGGTTTATGGCTTAGGTTTTACCTATAATAAATATAAATCCAGAGTCATGATTATGCTTATTTGTTACTACATAAACATTTAACCACATCCATGACTCGAGAAAAAAGTATGTGGTCATCACAAACATTTGCCCCTACCAAGATTCGAACCCGGGACCCCTTGGCCAACAGCCAGCAATCTGAATTAGAATCGGCTGCCATCCTACATTATTTAAAGAAACTGCATACAGCTCTTTATTTATGTGATCTAAAAAGTATAGAATTTCCATAGTACCCGCATTTAGGAGCGCGCGCCGCGGGTACGTACGCCGATAAATTTTAATAAAACAAAATGATTATTGATGGCCGTTCATTATGCAAAGTGCGTTCAAAGTGTGCCCGCTCCACGCCGCCTAATTTATAGACAATTCTGTGGACTTAAAATTGGTCTGTACCTGCTACGGAATATTACTACGCTACAGCGGACCGTGCCTCCGCTACGGATTGCCACTTTATTGGTTTAACATAGAGATGGTATTCTAATGATGGGCCCCGAATAAAAAGTTTTGAAGTGGCTACTTATTGCGGGATGAATTCTTGATCGATTGCCTCAAGCTTGGTATACTAATGGAAGCCTGTGGACGCTATTTTGTTTGTAAATTAATAGCAAAGCATTCATCAACACAAACACAAAATGATTGATATTAAAATTCCATAACCAGTATAGTGTCAATATCAACAAGACAATGTTTGACTCTGGAGCATGTTTGTTGCTTTCTTCTCTTACTTTACTTCTTAGATCAACAATAAAAATAATATGATAATTGCATCAACGGGCACTCGATGGGGGGTCTACGTTACCACGAAAATATATATGGTTTCGATAGTAAAGAGCCTAAATGTTGGTTTGACTTCACCTATCAATGTAGATAGATAACAGCCGCAACACAAATTTCCATAGTAAGATCTAATCTTCGCATTTTTTGTCGAGTTTTGGGACAATGTCCTGTGAAGCTAGCACTGGAAACAGGAAAATTTTGGAAGTGGTCAGTGAGAAAATAAGTTTGAGAACTTTTTTGGAGGAAATAGAGAGTTCTCGTCTCTACTCCTATAGGTACCTCAAGATACAGAATAAATAGTGACCAAAAACTTAAAGAAACATTCGTCACCGCGATTTTAAAATAGCGACTCGTCAAGTAAAATGAGTACCTACACTTGAATATACGACAAAAACGAAAGCTCTATTCTTTTTCAGAAGGCCATGTCGTGTCTTAATTGAATTAGCACCAGGGGCTGCAATGCTCTATTGTGATAAAGGTCAAGTTACCTCAGATAACGAGAACTGGAAATAGAAGGGAAATGGTTGCCTTTGTTCGACATGAAAATTTAGCGAAGTTTTCGTGGCAAAATAATTTAAGAGCGGCTTTTATAAAACACTCCGTTTGCTTTAGATGGAAGTCTACTTGATTTGAAATGGGAACTAATGGTGCTTCGACACAGTGCAAGTAGCTGGAGCAAATAAAGGCGCGAGTTATATGCGTAAGCAGCATGCTCAAGTTGGTTGATCATTGAAATGTGCGGGATACTTGCGCAAGTTACTTGGTCAAACTACACGTGCATGCTGCCCGAGAGTAATTTATGTAAGGGTCTTGTTCGTCAGCTGTCAGCATGTCTGCGCAAGTAAGCCTTGCGCAGGTTACTGGTGCAGGTATATCCCGCTGGACTCGCTGGAATGATTTACACAATGCCCAGCGCAAGTGTTTTAACATGCACAAGCTACATGCACCGTGTAGAAGCACCATAAGTAAATACATACATAGACGAGTATTACACACTAACACACTTATTGTGCACACTATATGTTAAAATACATGCATTTTCCATGATATCGTGGGAGCGAAAGAATCCGTTGAATGCCCCGAATCACCCCAGAGGTGTTGTAAATGTACCGGATATTGCTCGGTGTACATACCAATAAGCACCTTGGCACCTGAACGGTAGAGGGCAAAACACCAACAACAGCATACCCAAAGAGGGTTGTGTTGGAATAATGTCATTGCAAACACACTTTCCATTCATAAATGTCTCTTGACATGGTATCATTTCCATCACTCACCTATATATACATTAATTCACAACTAGCACTTTAGAATCTGAGATGGATCATATAATTTAAAAGGGAGTATTTAACTTGATGAGTTCTCACAGAATTATGAATTGAAGAGGACGAATTATTGGCATTTATACCGAGCACAAAAATCGTAGTAGATATATTGCTATTGCTAGGTGGGCAGCGATTGGGGATGGGGGTCTCTACCGATATCTGTAGAGCAGAATTTAAGGCTTTGTAAACATTCACAGAATTGTACTTTATAAGTATGCAAAGAAAAACAAAATTAGAAAAAAGGTTTAGGTAAAAAATGTCGTCTATTAAATATGGAAGATAGAGCTATCTTTAGAGTACCTTCAAAAAGGGAATTTTGCAGACTGCAGGTGCAAGGCTAAAGAAAGCCTTGACTTTGGTAATTTCGTAATTAAATATTGTATGTATTAATATAATAATTAATTATGATGTTTCCTTTCGTCTCAGTCGTGGAATAGGATACATTAATTCCCAAGAGTTTCCATGGAAACGAGAAATTACTTTTACCGTTGATATAAAGTTTTCCTTATTAATATTTGGAAGACATTTCGCTTGTCGATGCCATCCATGTATCTATTCCGAATTTTAATCTAGGCTCTTATTAAATCCTCCTCCTTACAAATGTTGTATTCGGAAGGTCTTATCTTTAGGTACCTATACAAATACAAGGCATCCTCTAGTATTTTTTTTAAGATAAATGTAGACTCCTGATATTGAATGAAATCTGAAATGGTTTTCTCTTACGATGGGTTTCAATATTCTCTCTGCGGGTAGAAGTAAATTTAGTGAGGTTTTGCTGTCTGACTTTTTTTAATTATGCTACAACTATCTGAGGTAAGATAGGTTTATCAAGATCTTAAGGTTTAATGGTAATTGATGACAACGTAGAAGAAGACCACTGAAAAGACGACTTGATTGTGTGACGCAAGATATTATGATGCGAGTGGATGGAGAGAAGACGCGTGACAGAACAGAGTGGAGAAAGAAGACATACTGCGCCGACCCCAAATAAAATCAAGTTTCATATGAGGTTAGCGCAGTATGCTTTTTTCTTCCACTCACTCCTCTTAGCTGACATGTCCTCATTCACTCCATTCACATTCATGACGTTTAGCACGTAATCCAATACAAACCAAAAAAAATTGCCATCATCAAGTAGCCAAGTTTTTATACTAGGTACTCAAGTACTTTTGGGCTAGATGATAGGTGTGAGTGTAAGAAATATTAATTAATTGTTATTAAGCAGTTGTCTCTCTTTACGCTAATGAACCATTACTTGATTAATACCTTGTTATTGTTAGTGGAACGCTACGATGTAGCCGCTACATATCCGAGGGCTTTTTAATGTATTGGGGTCATATTGTAAGTCTTGCCATTCGCTAAAAGTACTACTCCACCGAGAATTGTTCGTATATAAAAGCGCGGAGAAGGAACGCTTGGTACGGATAGAAAAACACGAGGACATACATTCTAAAATGCAAAACGTATGCCTTTACCATCGAGTCTTACGGCCTTATACGGGGAGGATCAACGGCTTAACGCGCCCAAGGTGGCTACATAATTCACGAGCGTTTCCGTAGAGCACATACAATGTTAAACTGAAACAAATTGCTGTTGGGAGATGTTCCGCAATATATCAACCGTGTGCCTTGTTCGTAGGAGTTTTTTGGGTTCCGCACATAATTATAGTATTTCTTACACCTGTCATCTAGCCCAAACACTTGGTTTATGGATACTAGACGACGAACTAGTTTTAATAATTAAATATAATTTCTTTTTATTCTAGACCGAAAATGGAATCGAGCTTCACATGGAACCCTCAACCACAGAGGAGCTGACTATCTTATCACAATTGTCGGAACACAATAATGCTGTTAACATTCTTATTATTTATTACAGATTTTGACAAGATGGTGGCAGCTAGTTAGGCGGACTTGAAAATGACCTACCACCAACCGACCTGAGTACAAATTTGTACTCCCCTGGAGATAGAACCCGGCGGGACCTCGGGATCTGAATTCCGGTGGGCGAACCACTGGACCACGGGAGGCGGTTCATTCATATATTGCATAAGGAAAGCTATATCTCAAGAACTTATATCTGTCATCATCACCAGCTCTTTAATGTACCCACTGCTGGGGCACGGGCCTTCCCTATGGATGGAAGAATATTGGGAGATTGGGCCATAACGCTGCCGCGCTGGGCCAGCTGGGCCGGGTTGGTGGGTATTAACGACTGCAGATGCAGCCGGGACCACCGGCTTAACGTGCCTTCCGAAGCACGGAGGAACTCGAGATAATAAATTTTTGGTCACCCATCCAATGACCGGCCTTAGCAAATATTGCCTAGTTTACGCAATCGCAGGCCAAGCGACCTATGCGACTGCCCTAGCGAGCTCCTCGCGAGACTAATGTCTGTGTTCATCACAAACATATTCCCATACCAAGATTCGAACCAGGGATTTCTTGGTCGATAGCCAGCGATCTGACCATTCGACCAAACGGAAGCATAAAATCGAAAGTGTCTTCTACATCTTATTCTACTAACGATTATGGTGTGTCGAACAAAATAGAAGGGATGGCTTTATGACGTCTAACCGATATGTATGGAAGAGGAAACATGCTACCTACGCCGATTCCAGATATACTAGAAACAGTGTAGGAAAATGATATGACCCCGCAGTTCTGTACGTGTTAATTTAATTACAACAGACCAAAGAAAACAGTGTTTAGAAAAAGTTCGAAAAATCATAGTCCCGCACAAGCCTATGACTTTTCGATCTTTTTGTTACTACAATAATTTTCTTTGCGATAATTTTTCTAACATTTATAATAATATAATGACCAAATAAAAATCAAAATATTAAACAGACAATATTGCTGGTTGACATTATAGCAAATCAAATCTGAGGTTTCGATTCGTTGTCTTACAGCCTGGCTATATGGATGGATATAGATATAGATAGATATATAGATGGAGCGATATTTTAGCATTTTAAGCTCATTACTGGTATGATGCTTGACAACTCTATTAAAGTTCTTTCGAGCAATGTATAGCGCGTCTTACTCGCGCGTTTTTCTGGACAGGGTCTAAACCGGAACAGCAGAAAAAGGTGCTCTTACACGGCCAAGAATAATTAGGAGCAATTGAGTGGAGCAATCTTGAGCAACCACAGTGAATTGCGAAAATCTTTATTAAATTTTCTCTCTTCCTCTCTGCCCTGTTCCCAGTTTTTTGGGATCGGTGCAGTATGATTCCTCTTCCATTAATATCAGTCCATCAAGCCTCTATGAAGTCATCCACTCCATTTCGATTCATATCATCATT
Organism: Cataclysta lemnata; assembly: GCA_963931975.1. Taxonomy (NCBI): domain Eukaryota; kingdom Metazoa; phylum Arthropoda; class Insecta; order Lepidoptera; family Crambidae; genus Cataclysta; species Cataclysta lemnata. The sequence continues at coordinate 24,986,348 of OZ008339.1, read as the reverse complement.
ATTTACTTATTATGATCATATATTGTACAAAAGATTTATTTCCTGCAAGGTTTATACATAATACTTAATATTACATACATACATAAATCACGCCTATATCCCCGTAGGGGTAGGCAGAGGTGAACTAGCACCCACATTTCGCCAATCATGTCAAGTCCCATGTAATAGGTGGCGAGCCTATTGTCATTTATCGGGCACAAAAGTCGCAGTACATTGCTGGGTGGTGTAAGAGGACCGCTGCTGCCCATTCCTTGTCACTGTTGTATCCTTCGTCGCCTTGTACGACATCCACGGGAGAGATTTGGGGTGGTGACAATTGTATTCTACTCTGCCGTCACCACACGGTAAATATACTAAATATTAAAGTCTATAATTGACCGTCTCTACGAATATATCTCTCTCTAACACTTTCTCCTGTTTTCAATTTCGAATAACCCTGAATATTTATTGCATATTACTAATCTATTGAAGGACATATTGGGTTCACATCGATTTCATACATACATACATACATACATAAATCACGCCTATATCCCCGAAGGGGTAGGCAGAGGTGAACTAGCACCCACGTTTCACCAGTTATGTTAGGTCCCATGTAATAGGTGGCGAGCCTATTGCCATTTATCGGGCACAATAGTCGCAGTAGGTAATAGCTAGATGATATAAGAGGAACGCTGCTGCCCATTCTTCATCACTGATTTATCCTTAGTCGCCTTGTACGACACCCACGGGAGAGATTTGGGGTGGTGACAATTGTATTCTACTCTGCCGTCACCACACATCGATTTCATACATAGCTTAATTTGATTTAATGCGAGGTTTTTTCTCTCGCTACCGACCGATTGATTCCCAACAGTGGATACTGCGTAAATTATTCCATTAAAGGCTGTAGCGAGCACCCTTTTTCATTACACGTCTTAGGGCCTCCCGAAAATTCAAATAAGAAGGCCGGTATCACCTTACCTCTATTCCTTTCGTTTTTCACTTATGCATGCAAAAACCAATCTAATACCAAAGTCTTGTCTATAGCTACATATTATTAGGCATCATACCGTACTCTTAATATTGAACAATCTTTTTCCTCGCAGAGTATAAAAATGAACCTAAACGCGTCCGCAGAAGGTCGGTAAAGAATTTTCGGTGACCCTCTACGTCTTAAATGTTTGGTACTTACTTGAGCTTAGTTGTAAGTAAAAATCAATGTGTGTCACTGACAATACCTACGCTTGACACTGCTATAACTATTCGAAATACGTCGTAATGTAACGTGACAAAAGGATAGTTAGTTAATCAGCAATCACTTACCTCACTTTTGACCACGAATCGCCAATTTTCGCGTTTTCCCAAAAAAATATTACGTAAGTCAAACACACACGATACCGGGTCCGATTCACAGCGGTCCTTTAGCACCGCACACGGTGTCGTTACAATTTTGACTGTCAATGTCCATCTGTACCGCGGAAAAGAGATATTAGCACGGACATTACGAAATAAATGAAACTCCAAAATGGTGGCAATGATAGGCAAGCGACACGGATTTGTCGGTGGTGGTCCGCGCATGCGCCGGACGCCCGGCCCCGTGCGTGGGGTGCGTTTACAACCTTGCGACTATTTCATTTTCGTAAGTGCCCTCCGAGCACTTCGACAAGGGTTGATGTCTGTCGGTGTAAACAATTGGGAGCTATTTTTTTATGCCCGAAGATGTTAGAGGGGGGAGGGAGATGGGACTCTAATGCTTTCAACCCCTAGGCGGTCGTACCCGGCTAGCATGGCCACCGAAACACGAAATGATATAGCCATTTACCGCTTTGAATTTTCAAAAACCTGGAAAATATGGATCTTTGACAGTTATGGCATAGCACATTGTGTTTTGGTCATGATAGCCGAACTGGGGGGATAAATTTTATGTCGGAATCTCACCGACTAAAACCACCTTTGTGTCATACCCGGGAAGGGTCTATAGGCATCCCCTAGAAAGAGGGCGGACACAGACATGCCCGCCAGACATGCTCGCAAAGACCTCGCCAGACTGACTGTGACGGTGGTCCTATACTAGGCAAACTGCACATACTTAATAGAAGCGAGGTCCGGCGGACATGTCTGCAGGCATGCCAGCGAGCATATCCATGTAGTGAATTCCCCGCTTAAGACAGCGCACTAGAAGTAACGCGGTCCCCCAAGTGGGAGTGGGGCCGGTTGCATCAGGCTCTAAATTGTGAGCTAGTAACTCGTTCCTTTATCCTGATTAGGTAGGTAATGCAGTGAGTTGTAAGCGCTTTTACCGATCTATCAATAATCAACTCCTTCTTCTTCGTCTTGACCTGTTCCCAGTTCATCTGGCATCGACGCAGTATGTTACCTCTTCCATTGTTATCGGTCAGACGTCCAACCATCCACTTCCTATTAATTTATTTCATCCATGACATCGAAAAGGTGCCAGTGATGAATAAATGTATAGAAAACAGACGGAAAGGACCATGTCGAAAGACCAATGAACGAAGAGAGTGATTGGGATGACAAAATTCCAATCTATACTGCTCAAGGTTTTGGCTGAGGTTTTACAGCTGGCCGCCTACCTGACACCAACCCTCTTTGGGAAAATGTTGCAAAGCATAACTTGTGAACAGGGCAGGGGGAAAATGCTTTGCAACATTTAAAAAGACGAACCCCGATATTCATAAAGGACCACCATTCGGATGCCCCAAGGTGCTTATTGGTCTACACCGGGCAATGTCCCTTAGTCGGCTTTTACGAAACCCCTAGGGTGACCTATAGGGCCTGGAACATACTACGTTATTTTTCCGCTCCCAGGCCAGCATCAAAGTTAATAGTTATTATAAATTGATATATCTGTGGCATTATTAATAGCATTAGAACTTGCTCTATAATAGGGTCCATTCTGTCATGATTATCTAAACTTAAAACTAAATTTTATATCAATCTCTCCTCTTCATTCTGTATTGAGAATGAAAGCGAAACACTGTTGTCAAATTAGTCTAAGGTTTAGAGATCCATCGTCAGAATCGACCCTAATGTCTCTTATTAATATGAGGCTAACCAACAACCATGCGTCAGTAGGTTTAGATGAGATTAAAACCCGTAGCATTTAATGCATTCACCGTGCGGATACCGGGTCTACTGTGGCAGAAAGGGGAAGGCAATAGCAGTGCTTTAAACTGGTGATGTGGCCCAAGTGTAGGTTTACGATGCTCCTTCACAAACATGTCAACACTCGCCTGCCACCCCGACTACTCTCTCTGCCCAGCCATATTTGGTAAGATTATATGAGAACTGCCTTATAGACATTTAGTTCCATTGTAGAATTTACGAAAGTTCAAAACAACCCAAGATCTTTTAGAAATTTTGTCGTGGCCAAATCGTAGAAATGATCACTTCATGATGTGGCCGACCATTTCATGATATGGTTGCATTTCAGGAAGTGGCTAGCTAAAACTGGCCATTTTACGATATGATAAAATTAAATAATGTTTGGCCATATCATGAAATAGCCATGCGTTTAGCTGTTCATATCGTTAAACGTTGTTTATTCATTGATGTGGCCAGACCATTCTCATGATATGGTCAGTATTAGTTGGCCATTTCATGAAATGTTCCGCCACATCATGAAGTGATCAATTCTACGATTTAGCCACGACATATATATAAGGATGAAGCTGTTATATTCCTCGCTCCCATCTCAACATCATACAAACCAAAAAATATGTAGCTTTTATTAATAACGTTGACAAACATAGGCTTCTTGGCGGCCCAGATTACTTTGCTTGATTTATTGGTCGATCTAACTCTCCAGATACTACTACTACTAGAACGACCTCATAGTAGAGTGCGGTCCAGATAAGTCTGCGCGCGAGAGGTGGCGCTGCTCGCTAACATTGACACTTCTAGACAAACAAAATAGGAGACGAAATTTTAGTTCCAATTGTGACCACGCGCGGACTTATATGGCCCGCACGCTAGTAGTGTCGAAAAAATGCAATTTAGAATTTCTAACCCAAGAGGTTCAAATGATGCTGATAGCGCCATCTATAATCATTGGGCGAAACTAACATCTATGCAAGCACTCGTTTGCTGTTGCAGAATGTATAGAAGAGAAAATCTGCTGGCTTCAAATTATCACACTTTATTCTACAGGTGAAATCGAAATGAATCGACACATTTTTATGGGGGGTTCTAGTGCTATTAAACATTATAATAGTGAGGTTCAAAAACAAATCTAATTCGACAAAAATAGTATCAATATTTTCCTTTTCTTTTACTCGAAACTGGTAAATATATAGATTAAAAACATAAAACAAAAAAAAATTCAATATAAAATTTATTTAAGAAAAATATTAAATTAAATTCTTAATTTTAAATAAAATTAAACAAATCGTTCGTAATTCGCGGGTTGGTAACCGGACTGGTGCGCTCGGCTAGGTAGTAGAACGCTGTAGGTACAATCACGCGCAAAGAGTGTCGACTGCAACCTCAGAGTAAATAGGACCTATTTACTCCGAGACTGCAACTCATAAATCTAATAATTGCGTTCTTGTATTTTATAACTGAATGTTTCATTACAATTTTAATTGTTACTATAACGATCACTATAGCGGTTAAAATGTCCTGTAAAATTTTGTCGACCGATTTCAAATTCACCCTGTAGTAGGTACCTACCTCCCTAGCCAGAAGTGAATTCACACACACGTTTAGTCAATTGTGTTAGATCGCATGTAATAGGGCGTGAACCTATTGCCGTCAATCGAGCACGTACGTCGCAGTATGCTTATACCACCGTATAAGAGGAATGCTCCTGCCCATTACTCATCACGGTATTTACCTTTAGTCGACACCCGTGGGAATGATGGGGAATTGGTGACAAGCAATACAAAAAAGACAATTTAAACTCTTATAAATAATTGATTTTCACTATTCAGGGACATAGAAATTTCAAGCTTAATTTTTAAATTTTTGTATTCAATAGAGAAAGATTTGTCACGAGGAATGGGCGGCACTGTTCCTGGTACATCTTATAGCAAATTACTGCGGTCCCTATGACATGGGGCCTGAACTAAAGGATAAACGCGGGTGTTATTGCACCTCTGCCTACCCATTAGGGAAGAAGAAGAAAGGCCTGTTTTATGTATGTATGTAGGTTATCGTCACCGCCGTGTGGTGTCGGCAGAGTAGAATACAATTGTCACCACCCCAAATCTCTCCCGTGGGTATCGTACTAAGGCGACTAAGGATAAATCAGTGATAAGGAATGGGCAGCAGCGTTCCTCTTATACCACCTAGCAATAGCAATGTACTACGACTTTTGTGCCCGATAAATGGCAATAGGCTCGCCACCTATTACATGGGACCTAACATAATTGGCGAAACGTGGGTGCTAGTTCACCTCTGCCTACCCCTTCGGGGATATAGGCGTGATTTATGAATGGGGTATAGTAATGCAAATTTAAGACAAAAAATAACAAAGTCGGAGTTACGTCATGTCAGAGTGACCCGTTCGGTTGAAGATATGGGCAATAAATAAAACACCACAACAAACTATAGGAATAAAATTTGTATTTCACAGTGTTTAATGTTTAATACATAATATTATCTTTTTTTAATAAAATATAACTATCCGCTATATAATCGTAATAATAACACACAAAAATACATTGTGATCTTAACAGTTTTAGATATTTTTTTTAATAATAGTTAATAATAACATCTGTTATCGAAAACGTCTGCAGGTGTCGCTATGCTAAGGCTATCACTATAATAAATTTATTTATACGTAGTTGTATACAACGTGGTACCATCAATTTCCTGAAATTAAAGAAAAATTTCTATTATTCACTGTAAATAGAATGTCTGGAATAACATTAATATCTAAGAGCTCGATGGCGCAATAAGTTAATGCGTTCGGCCTGCGATTGGGGTAACTAAGCGATATTCGCCAAGGTCGTTCATTGGATGGGTGACCATTCACCAATACGCATTAGGCCAGCGCGAGGTCATAACACATCAGCAATTGGGATAACATAGGGCAGACGATGGTGATGATGTTTCTTTTCCAATCGAATGTAACATTCTTATTGCCTTAAGAGATATAAAACATTAACCGTTTTAATACAAAAAAGTGTTTTAAATCAGATTCTGTCATAGTCACCTACTATTGACAAAAAAGGGACAACATAGGATTCTTAGGAGGGACACTTTTTTTGGAATAAAACTTTTATCTATATCTTACAAACAGTTGCTACAAATACAGATAGTTGAAACACATACGTATTTATGCATTCAACACTATGTTAGTCACAATCAGGGAAGGCATGACTTGGTTAACATAACACCTATATGTACGTATTCATCTATTTAAATCATGTGATATTATCAAAGCCGTCGGAAGTATGTAATCGTCGTCTTACTGCCGCACTCAGAGACGTCAATTAACTTTAATGAGGACTTAATGTCAAAAAATTTCATCCAAATCTAGACCATAGACCCGGCAAGAATTGCGACTAGTTTTGAATTGTCATTTTTTGACATTAAGTACTCATTAACGATATTTGACGTCTCTGAGTGCGGCAGTTAGACAACTATTCCTATTTTAGACTTTGTATAAGAAATACCTTTGAGCCATAACTTCATTTGAAAATGTCATTAGATATAAAATAATAGAGTATCACACGTTTTACTACTTTTAGGAAGTGCTTGGCGTGATTTTAATGTTTACATACCAAGATTTTAGGGTTAGAAAAAGAATTTCGAAAAATTATGATCTTGAGGCGGGAATCATAATTTTTCGAAATTCTTTTTCTAACCCTAAAATCTTGGTACTAATTTTTCTAACATTTATATAATGTTAAAATTAAAATCGAATGTTTACATACTTCACGATTGCGACGGATGAAATAGTAAAAACCACGAAAACACTCTCAACGTCAAACACACCATAACACTTTTTTAATTTCAATGATTCCTTATAATTGAACATCAACACGAATCCTTGTGCATCAAAATAACATCACTTTAACAGCACAAAGTCCGCTGTGAAACAATTTTTGAATTATCGAAAGGTAAATCTGACTGATGCCATTGAAAGCGCGTCAAAGACGGCTGCTACCTCCCTCCCTCCTCCTCCCTGCTACGGCCCTCGATGAAGTCTAGAGCAGATCGACTCTTCGTCTTCTTCCTACCCTGTTCCCAGTTTATCTGGGGTCCCTTTTGATTATATCATCCGTATCATACCGGATCTGTGCTAGTGACGAATGAACGCATAGAAAAGAGACGGAACGGACCATGTCGAGAGACCGATAAACGGAGAGTGATTAGAACGACAACATTCCAATCCATACTGCTCAAGGTTTCGGCTTTAGGTCTTAAAGCCAGCCGCCGGCCTGACACCAACCCTATTTGGGTATATAGAGCTGACTAAAGTAACTTTATTTTATGCCAGACAGGGAAGCTCTTGCCCTTCATCGCACCTGATGGTAAGTGACGATAAGGGCCAAACATGGAATCGAGCTTCACCTGGAACCATCAACCACAGAGTGGCTGGCTATCTTATCACATTGTCGAAACACAATAATGCTGTTAACATATTATTATGGCGACCGATTCTCATAAGATAGTGGTAGTCAGGCGGACTTGAAATAAGTCCTACCACCAACCAAACCGAGCACAAATTTTGTACCCCCTTGGGAATCGAACCCGGGACCTCTGGATCTTAATTCCGGTGGGCGAACCACTAGATCACGGAGGCCTATTTGGGTATCTAGAGCAGACTAAAGCAACTGTGCAGGATACCACACCTTTATTAATTATTTATGTTTTTATACTTTATTTATAACTGCCACAGTACTGTACCTACCCTTTCGGGGATATAGGCGTGATTTTATGTATGTATGTACTTTGATATATCAAAGTAAACATACGTAAAATCACGCCTATATCATTACTTTGTCACACTAACTGCCTCACTCCGAGACGTCAATAACGTCAATGAGTACATAACGTCAAAAAATGACAATTCAAAACTAGTCGCTTTTCTTGCCGGGTCTATGATCTAGATTTGAATGAAATTTTTTGACGTTATGTACTCATTGACGTCTCTGCGTGCGGCAGTAAGCCTAGTGTTTTTCCTTGCTGCTCTATTTTCGTATATTCCTCCAATTTACAATCCTATCCGTTACAGCAACGCCATAATAACATTACCTGTCTACTTGGCGGCCTGCTGCTGCGCGCGCCGCTCCCACTGCGCGCGCACATGCAGGATGCCCCGGAACTGCGGCGGCTCGGCCTCCGCCCCCTCCTTCTCCTTCGCACCCTCCTGTTTCCCCGAGTCCCCGTCTTTCTCTATCACAGCACTCTCCCTCCTCTCCTTCTCCACTGACGAGTTCCTACTCTCCTCTTTCCTCTGCCATGGTCGTTTCGACAACGTATCCGCTCGGTACGGAGCATCGCTTTTAGCGATGCTCTTTATGTCTTCTCTGTCATTGGATGTGTCAGGGAAGGTACGGTTCCGAAGACGCTTCTCCGGCGTGGAATCTGACACCTCCTTCTTGTATTTGTTCACTTCGCTCCTGTATATCGGAGCGCTGTCCCTTTTAGGGTTGGAAACGCTGTTTATGCTGACGCTCCTCTGGTAGTGGGCCCCGAACTGGCTCACGCGCGCTGCGATGTCAATGGGCCTCTTGTCCTCGGTCTGCTCCTTGGGGACCGTGTCCTCGTTCTCTTTGTCGCTGTCTCTGGACTTGATGGAGGCGTTGAATTCGTTTTTCAGGATTTTTGTTCTATTCGCGGTGACGTTTTCGTTCATTTCGTCTTTGGCGTCTTTATAATCGGCCAACTCCTGCGCCAGGCCGTCTGCTTCAGTGTCTTTTATCTTGAGAGATCGCCGCGCGAACACTTTCATCAGCTCCGGCTCGTCGTCGTTCCGCCTTTCGCTGTTCCGGAACTCTTTCGAGGTTTGCACGGTTTTTTTCCGGTACACGACCGCCTCATCGTGTCTGTCCGGGGTCCTGACGTCGTTGCTGTCCGTACTCTGTATGGAACTCTTGCTGCCGAAGCTGGAGTGAGACTTCTGGTCCATGGAGATGTTGTCGAAGATCCTCTCGCTGCTGCCGTCGGTACTCATGGAGCTGGTCCTCGGTTTCTCCGGCCTGTCTTGCAACTCGACACTCGCAGCTTTTCTCTTGAAAAAGTTCTTGGGAGTCGACGGACTCTGTGGCGCGACAGGTTGACCGACGGATCGCCTGACTTCCGAAGGGGACGGCGTCTCGGCAGATTGGCCATAGTCAAAGATAACGTCTGTTTTGCTAGCGACAGAATCTTTCCTAGCCGATTTGCTTTCAGTGACTTGAAAACTTTCAATGTCTCTTTCGGATTGAGGACTATCTGGTTTCTTTGGCGTTACGTTGGCGGTGAGCACGATATTCGTAGCAGGCTTCGCGTCAACTTTGTTCAACTGTATGTTGAGGAACTCGGGAACCCCCGGTTTGGTAACCTTCTGGGGTTTCTCGTCCATCTTGGTTACTCTAGCGTCTACACTTTTGGGCGAACTTTCCTTATTTATATGAGTGACAGAAATAAAATTGTCCGCTTCGACCTTTGTGTCTTTCTGAACATTGTTGACCTTACTTCCTTGACTTAGAGCGCTGTCCACAGAGATAGTTTTCCTTCTATCGTCTGCTGGTTTTTCAGGGCTACTCTTAACACTATCTAAAGAACTAGATTTGAGTATTGAAGCAATGATAGGTTTAGGCGAGCTAATGATATCGTCAATTTTAGCCTCTATTTGGGAAATGTCACTGTCCCTCTTATGACTGTCGACTGAAATATGGATGCTGTTTGCGAAAAGCTTTCTATCTTCATTGATATCGTTTTTGAGACTGTCCAAGTAACTGCTGTCTGTACTGGGCAAGCTGTCGTAGTTAGCTTCGGCCGTGCCATGGAGGAAATTACAGTTTCTAGCGGAGACTCTTTTGGTGTAATCATGTCTGTCGCTCACGTTTCGCCTGTAGTTCACCTCCCAACTTTCGAGCAGTGGTTCTGATATTCCGACAATGGCGGGCAAGCTCGGCATTTGGTTCTCAGAACAAATCGACGTAGTTTCTGACGCGTAACGGAAGCTGTGCGACTTACCAATGCTGTTCCTACTTTCAACAAACTCATCGCCGAGAGACCTCATACCAGAATTGACGAAAGGCTCGTCAGTCTTCGAGAAGCGTTTACTCTCGACTATTTGCTCGTTGAATTCGGAAACGCGCTCCGAGGACCTATTCCTAACATTCTCAGAGCTTTGGTGGCGAATACTCTTTGGGGGCGACGTTGAAGCGGACACTGCTAAGCTAGGGTTAAAATACGGAATATTTTTAGGCATACTACTGCTGTGGAACATGTAGTCGCTATGGACACTTTTGATTCGCATGCCTCTGATGGGAGGCTCTTCGTCTGAGATTACTAGAGTGGGAGAAATCATTTCCTCTTGGGCTCGATTCGCTACTTCGTTACTAATAAATGCTTTAGTCGGTTCAATCAGCCTCTGTATGGAGGCTGGCCGTTTGGTCTTGTCGTGGTGTAAATTGAACGACTCCTTTTTATTTTCATCGACAATTTCCTTCGAAGTTGTCCGTTTCCATTCCTTTTTCTCGACGAATTCATCCCTTCTGCTGAAGCGACTTTTCATTTCTAAGTTCAACATCTTGTCGGTTTCGTCGGCGACTTTGAGATCAGTTATATTATATTCTACACCGGACACTTTAGCGGCACTGTACACATCTTTGTAGGCACTGTCTTGAACATAACCACCTTTGTTGTCCAGTCTCTTATGCATTTGGTTGGCGAAAGTTTTCTGCCCCGCAGACTTGTGCGTTCTCTCGGCGGGCACCGGTTTGTACCCTTCGCCGTACGAGAGCGCGCTCCTCTCCGAATCCACAGGCTTGTATTGAGGCGCGTGTTTCTCTACCTTAGACTTCTTCGCGTCTTGGTGGCCATCACTCTCGCTGTGATCCTTCTTTGGTTTCTTCCCACTCTTCCTCAACAACAGCCGACTGAAGAAAGACTCTTCCTTCTTCGACTTAATGACTTCGTTCTCCATCTTCTTCTCTGACTTAGACTTCTTATCGGGGCAAGGTTCTTCGGCGTGCTTCTTGTCGGTGCGGTATTTGGTCATTTTCTCTTCGGAGCAGTAGGTGTTTAATTGGGCTTCTGTTGATTTCGCCTGATGCTTAGGGGAGGGGGGTTCTCTGACTGATTGATCTTGGGAGCTGGATTTGCTTCGTTTAATGGAAGACCTGGGCGTGGTGGGATCAGCCACGCTTAGCTTCGCCGGCGTATGACCCATGAGCTGACTGAGGGCGAGCCCTGGAGGGAGCGATGAGGACTTGAGCCTGGTGTCACTGGGGGTCTCCAGAACTCTTTGCAGTTCCCGGTTGACGTGATGGTGTTGTTCTTTGATTATTTGCTTCGTAGTGATCGATGAAGAGAATGATTCTGGAATAATGACAAAAATATGGGGTTAATTTAGGAACTTAACATAGTAAAGGACAATGGTAAGTAAATGTAAGTGTACCAAAGTCAACTGGTCTGGTTTGGATTCAAAAACTCACTCACCAGTAACAACTTCTGAGGTTTTCCGTGGTACTTCAGGAGTAGTGCTTCGTATCATTTCTTCGTTTAGTTCGGGCGTGATTGGCAAGGCTGATGCGGCGATCTGCAAAGACCACACCGTGACATTGAAATAGCATAAATCATGAGACATATTAGACGTTACCTCTCAGCTCAAAAGGCAAGGACAAAATACGACTGTTCAGAAGAAGCAAATGTTATTTTTTTTTATTTCTTTTAACTATAACTTTTTGTATCTTGGGTTATTTCGAAGATTGTTAGGCAGTAGGTACTTAGAATTTACAGAATTTTCAGAAGAAATATTGTCAAACTGGCTTAATGCTATATATTGAGAGCGGTTGCAAATATATGCAAATTCAAACGTGGCGCCAGCGTCGTGGTCCTGATATTTAAATGTCGTAATTAATATTATGCAATGGATTTTAGTTATAAATACAATAATAATATACCGATGACCTCAAAACCCATAAGTAAAGACAGTTAATTATGATCCTAACACTTCAGCTCAATGGCGCAGTAGCTGGCGTTGGCATTGCGTAAACTTAGCAATAGACCGGTAATTGGATGATTTAACCTAAACGGCTGGTAATGATGATATGAAATAAGTATCAGTATAAATAAAATGAATAAATATGTTTACACTTACACCTATCATCTCTAGCCCAAAGTAAGTAGCATAAGCACTTGTGTTACGGGTACTTGATGACGGACATAGTTTTTAATAATGTTGTTAATTATAAATGTTAAAAATATACTACACAAACAAATACACAACCATGATTCGGGATAAAATAATTTTGTGTTCATCACAAAATTTGCCCCTACGAGGATTCGAACCCGGGACCTCTTGGTTTATCTGAGCATTCCACCAAGCCGGCCATCGTCGTATGAAGCGGACTTTGATATCAATGAAACTTACAGGATTGTTTTTTTTCCGCCTGGGCGCGCCATGTGTGCGTCGCGGGCGCACCGCCATTTTGTGTTTGGCAGCCGAGTGCGACAGTGGCGCCACCCCTGTTGGTGGTTCTGAGGAGTCTGGAATATAAGGAGAATCGGGAACGTTAGAATAAATTAAATTAGACAAGATGGTTAAAATATAAGTTAATTATACCTACTAATCCTCACTGGGCAAGCACGGTGGATTATGGCTCATTCTTCCTATATTCTTTCATTCATAGGAAAGGCCTGCGCCCCAGCTATGGGGACATTAAAAGTGATGATGATGCTGGATCACCACCCCAAATCTCTCCCGCTGGTGTAGCTAGTATAAGGCGACTATTGGTAAAACAGTGATGAGGAATGGTCAACAGCGTTCTTTTTATACCACCTAGCAATTTAGTGGGAGTTTCGTACCCGATAAATAGCAATAGGCTCGCCACCACATGGGACCTAACATGATTGGCGAAACGTGGGTGGCCTACCCTTTCGGGAATATAGGCGTGATTAAAGCCTCACTCAAACAACAGCGGTGGGGGCCCGCGCTGCTTTTAATATTGTCCTTATGTTCCAATGTTACCTACGTTACAACTGCTCGCCACCGCTGACCGCTGCAGTTTGAGTGAGGCTTTATGTATGTATCTATGAAACATACTCCGCCGATAACTGGTAACAGGAGGGTAGGACGAAGAAGAGGTAGAAGATGAAGAGGAAGAAGAAAAAGATACTGACTGTAGAGATCCGAGTGGTCGCTCCGGGCGGAGTGGTCGTGCGAGTGGTGGTGGCCGCTGCTGCTGTCCTCCTCCATCTCGGAGGAGCCCACGCTCAGGAGGGAGCCGTCGCTGCATGACGACTGCGAGATGCCGGCGTGGTGCCGCTAAGGACAAACAGGCAGGAAATGTTATTTTTGATCTTTTTTTCAAGTCTTGTACTGTCGATGACGGATGCCCAGAATTCTATGGACACAAAACCTAGTGCGCTTTCCTTCTGAGACAACTTAAAATAAAAAACAGCCGGCGAAGTATATCCTGAGAATAAAACTAATATCGGGGGAGTTAAACAAGAACTTGAGATAATGAAATAAGAATTAAATAAAAACTTTTTCGCCCGCTACGCGTACTAAAGATCTCACTTCGTGGTCCGGGTGGTGAGATAAAACTATGATCTTACCTCGGGCGATAAAAAAAGGAAGCCTCAGATCGCATTTTAAACGCTCTCGCTTTCACCTCGGGCGTCAAATACTTGTTTTACCGCCTTCTTCTTCCTGCCCTAATCCCGCTCTAGGCGGGGTCGGCACAACATGTTTTCTTCTTCCATTCCTCTCTATCCTTCACCAATTTCTCATCCACCTCTCTCGCTATCATATCCTCCTTTACATAATCCATCCATCTTTTCTTTGGTCTTCCTCTCCTTCTACTTGTTTTATCGCCCTTGGTATATAATCTACTATTCTGGTCACCCATACAATGGCCGACCTTAGCGAAAACTGTTTAGTTTACCCAATGGCAGTCTAAGCGAGCTAGTCACTGCGCCATCGAGCTCCTCGAGTGAAACAAACAATCGTAGAAACAAAATACAACCATTTAGTATATTGTTGCAGTATATTGCTATAAGAGAAAATTTCACCTAATAATATTTATGGACGTGTTGTTAGTTTTCGGTACATTACAAAAAAGGTATGTGTGGGCGTTTCGCCTAAACAGTTGGTAGACACAGTGCGCGCGCGCATGGTCCGTTGGCTAAGTAGAGCGGCCATTGCGTTCGGATACAAATGTGACCTTCGTCTAACTTTACGGTTTTAAGTTTCAAAGGTAACGGCAAGTTTGTACGAGAGATGCGTACGGATAACGCGTCCAAGGTACAGTTAGGGATCCGGAACTAAGCATTCACTAACGTGGTCTATGATCTATATTATGATAATAATTTAAAAAATCTTTTGGTCATTTAGATGAGTACGTATAGTTTTCCATACTGATCTAGGAGCAATTAAAAGTCAGTCCCGACCGTGTAGACAGTGTAGGTGTAGACCAATAAGCACCTTTGCGCACCCGAATGGTTGAGGGCAAACCACCAACAACTGCATACCTAAAGAGGGTTGGTGTCAGGCTGGCGGCCGGCTGTAAAACCTAACCCAGAACAGTATACATTGGAATACTGTCATCTTAATAATTCTCTCCGTTAGTCGGTCTCTCGACATGGTCTTTTCCGGTGTGATGGATGATATCAACCAAAAGGGAGTGGACTGCTTGATGACGTCTGATCGATATTAATGGAAGAGAAAACACACTGCGCTGACCCCAGATAAACTGGAAATAGGGCAGGAAGAGAAAATGAGTACATATTCTATTACAATGTGTAAGCAAATCTATAAAAGGCGTTTATAACATTACTTTTTGGCCGATTTTGAACGAACGTTACGGCGTACTCGCGTATTCTTAGGCTGTGGTGGCGTTGTCACACTTATCTCTGCTAACCTGTGAGACCTGACGTCAATCTATGGTTATGTCAACAAAAAGATGGCGAATAAAAATTAGATTATACAAGAAAAAGTTCCTAATATATCATTATTGTGCATTTAAGACAGATGAAGAATTATAGAAGAATATTGATTATAATTATCGTGTTTTATTGTGAACTGTTAGCTGTTTAGTTACAAGATAAGCATTAAGTAACATTCCCATTTTGCTGCTAGGTCAAATGCAATAAAAGGAAATGCATAATATGCTAATCCAATGTTCTAATCTGTAAGTCTACCTACCTAACCAATGATTTCGAAAGCTGCATGTTAAATTGTTTTGAAATGATTATATTAATGTATTAGGCAAAAAGTAAAATGTAGTCCGAATCACTCTCTCCATTCATCGATCTTTTGACATGGTCCTTATTCTATACATCACTAGCATATTTCTGGTGTGATGGGCGACAAAACGGAGTGGATGGATTAATGACGTCTGACCGATATGAATTAAAAGGGAGTGGAGGACTCTACAACGTCTGACCGCTTTGAATGGAAGAGGAAACGTACGACGCCGACCCCAGGCAGACTGGGAACAGGGCAAAAGATGGTGAGTGTTGTAGGTACCAGGAACGCCGCAACCCATTCCACTGAATTTATTTGTATGAGGAACTCTTGCTTTGGGAACCCGGACCTAAAATGGATATGCAGCCTCAAGCTACTCTGGTGTATATTATATAATATTTTCTAAACGGCTAAGGAGGCAGATGGGGGTTTCAATTTTCACGTGTTCTCTCAAGGAAGCAAAAAAGGTTTCGTTTTAAAAATGTATTTTATACACGAGACTACCAGCTTTAGGTTAGGTTAGGTTAGGCCATATCTCCATTTTGGGCCTATAGAGTAGGCCGCTGCTATGAGATCGGCGGGTGATAAAGTATTCTGCTCTGCACTCAGCACGCAGCTAGAACTATTGTTTAGCTTAATTAATGTGCTGTTTCCTGCTATCTACAACCACGCAGGTTTTCAAGGTTTCAGCTTCCGTTGTTGCTCTAACACCAGTGATCGACGAACAAAGAGAAAAAAGACTGAACTGCATTGTATACGATACCAATAATGTAACGGACAAACCTTCCATGCTGGCCTAGCACGGGACGTGGACAAAATCTCCTCGGGGAAAATCACTTTGGGGCACCCGAAATATGGAGGACATAAATCACCAACAAGAGCATAATTACCCAAAGAGGGTTGGTGTCAGGCAGGCGGTATGCGGCTGTAAATCCTAAGCCAAAACGTTGAGTAGTATGGATTGCAATGTAGTCATCCCAATCACTCTCTCTCTCTCTCTCTCTCTGTTCATCGATCTCTTGACATGGATCTTTCTTTCACTTTTCTATACATTAATTCATCACTATTTACCACTTTTAGGGCCTGTTTCACAACAATCGACAAGTAAGTTCAAAGTAGCTTACTTTGCAGTTCGATTGACATATATTTCATATTACAACTGTCAAATGATCTGCGAAGTAAGCTTCTTCTAACTTACTTGTCGATTGTGAAATAATATATTTTAGTTATAATAATTACATTATATTTTTTAACGTTTTCAGTTTTAGGTTTATTCGTTTCTCACTTCATATCTGAACTAGTCGTGTAAATAAAGAAATTCAAATACAGCCCATTCATCACTAGCTCAAAAAAGCTAAAAGCGGTGGATGGATGACATGAATAATAAAAAGGGAGTGCAAGGTTTGATGACATCTGACCGATAATAATGTAACAGTAATCATACTACGCCAACACCAGATAAATTGGATACAGCGCAGGAAGATTATGACCAATATCCACGCGCCATTTTGATGCATCTAAGAAGTAAATTTTCTAGAGCCCTCCATGTCTAGATCACGCCCGCCCTTGACAATGATTCACAAATCAACCTCTCAAGATAGGCTTATCTGTTTTTGATAAACTTATCACACGATCTCTCACTTGCTGAAGGGTGATAGATAAATTATATTTTGGTAGGCAATGCTCTTTTTTATCCCAGTCAGATGTTTTTGAAAGAGAGCGTTCTTTGTCATCATCATCATTAGCCATATTTTGTCCCTCCTTGCTAGAGCAAAGGTCGTTCGTATATATACAATCCCGCCTATTTATATGATTAATCACCATCATATTTATAAATAGTTAGTATGGCTAACAAAACCTGGCTATGTGTGTTATGTTAATACATGTCTGCTCTTGACTAATGTCATGATATTGTTTTGAGTTTTGAGTTTAGGCGATATAATAAAATGGCCGCTGGAAATAATTTTCGGAATCTTACCGACCAATTTTTCTTAATAATAATTGTTGCTGTACGTGTTGTACACACTAAATTAAAATGAAAAACCTTGCCATTAAATTGTGACGTTTATTTAATTTTGAAATAACAATTAAAACACCCCAAAAGCTATTTAACTGACCGGTTACGCGTGGTTCCGAAACAGCGAGCATGGTTAGCGAGCATATCCGGTAAGCCGATTTATTATGTCTGACTGATAGTTATCTGCTGTATTACGTGCGTTTGCGTCGATATTCAAGTGCTTTATCAACATCGCAGTTAGCGAATGCAGAAGAACCAAAAAATATTTTAAAAACTCCCATAAGCAATATTAAATTCGTTTCAGTACTCTGTAGAATCTGTCTTCCATCCAGCTTGGCGCGATTAAGCCCAGTGGTGTCTTTAGAGTTGACGAAAGATTGCCCTGTGTAAACCTTTAAGCATTAAGGCACTCGAATGACGGAGGGCACCACCAACAAAAGTATACCAAAGAGAGTTCCAGCCGTGGCACGTGGACAAAATAACCTCGGGGAAAATAATATTTTCCTCTTGCTCGAACCTCCACTAAATCAAAAGACAAAATATATTTCTTTTTATGAAATAAATAATATTTGCGTTGGAAACTAAAGAGCCGCAGCTTCACATCCAGCGGCTCGCCAGCCGCAGGTTGCCGCCCTGGGGGCCTACCGCCTAACTCGATTGCTGATGATAGCTATATTGCAATGCACTGCTTACGGCTATAGAAGCCATCCTGAATTTTTAGGCTGCACGGATTTTGTACCAAATTCATACAAAATCATTCGGTGATAATTCGTTCAAAGCTATCGCTAATAGTTTAGGTACATTTGGTGAAAAATGACAGCATGACGTCATAAACTATAGCTTTTGCTTTAGCAATCAAGTTAGACGGTGGCTGACGCCAAATCTCTTTAGGTGTGCTGTTTCGCCCTCCACCATTCGGGTGCCCCAAGGTGCTTATCTGGTCTACACCGGGCAATCTCCTTGACTTTTACGACACCCCAGCCCGGCTAGCATGATCACCCAAACACGATATGATATAGCCATTTATCGCGTTGAACTTACAAAAATCATGGATTTTTGACAGTTAAAAGCAATAAATATAGTCTTAGAGGGTTATTTAATTCAGGCTTATTCAAGTGTTACAATCCAAAGATTTTTTACTGTTAAGCGCGATAAATGGCTTTATCATATCGTGTTTCGGTGGTCATGCTAGCCGGGCTGGGGTGAGAGGGCCATTCTACAATATTTTTTTGCTCCCAGGCCAGCATGGAAGGAAGATCATCGCCGTGAGTACCCGTTAAAATAAAATACTAACCTTTATATTGGCACTAATATATTTCCTCCGCGGCGGCCTCTTCACTGGCACTTCTTGGTTTGTCATATACAGCATCATATTGATAGCCACTAATAGATAAATCTATCGATTTGGCACTTATATCGATCACATTATCACTTCAATCCATTGTACCTATTTCATTTCACATCCACTATCACAGTTCGCTCAAATATTTTTTATCAGAGACAGTATTGCTTTATTTCTGCAAGATATAAAACAATGAAACCATATATCTGTTTATTAAATATTACATAAAACTTTGTGTTTATGTCCTCCTTTTACTGCACAATATAAATAAATGCGATGTTGCAAATTTCTGAAGGTTATCGACAAACTGAGGGTTAATTTCTCAATCTCTACTTAGATAATATAACCATTATTTGTCATAATTAGATCTGATTTGAATAAATTACGAGTATTTATGGTTAATTAACAAGAAAAGAAATACATTCAATTGTATAAATTAACGCAAAAAACGTCTTTACGCTAATGTAGCGATAAATTCTATTCCAAATTTTACAGGTACCTAACAAGGAAGTTCCCAGTGGACACTCTTTGATTTAACATTGCAATAAGGTCAAAAAGTGATTGACAAGTAACTTTTCATATGCGGTGAGTTATCAGATAACTGTGGCCGTACCATAAAGTATTAGTCTACTCTACTCGGCAAATAGCGTTGTCATACTTTAACAATGGGAATTGAGTCGCGTTTAGAGTTAGTGGTAAGACCCCTGTCCTCCTTCCAACCATGATCATTGTAATGACTTCGTTCAATGAATGCGGTAGACGACTGCATCCGTGCTCCCCCTCTTCCGAGTGGCCAAATTGGTTCGACTTCGATGGCCCTAATGTCACGAGACACAAGGTGCCTTTCGGATTTGCATTTTAAATCTAGAGCAGAGCCTTCTTTATTGCATAGTTCCATACATACATACTTAAATCACGGCTATTGTCTCCGAAGGGGTAGGCAGAGGTGAAATAACATGTTGACATTTTGTGAAGGGGCCCCGTAAACCATTATACTTGGTCATACTTGCATACATACTTGGTTCACAAGTCCCAAGCGCTGCCACTGACTCCCTTCTCTACCACACTGGAGTTATGGACCCGGCACCCGCACGGTGAATCCATGGATTTCAAAGAGTTGTCGTCTCTACGTTTCGCCAATTTTGTTAGATCCCATGTAATAGGGACGAGCCCAATGCCATCTATAAGGCACATAAATTGCAGTACACAACAAAACGGGAACGCTGCTGCCCATTCCTCATCACTGTTTTCTTAGTAAAATTGTAAATCAATTTAGACTAAACCGATCACAATCTTCCAGCCAGAGTAACCCCCTCTGGTTCGTCTCAATTGTAATTTATTTAGAGTTAAGCAGAAAAGACAACTTTAGTATCATATCTATAATTTTTTAATACACGCCTAGCATAATTTTACCAGAAAACCTTGACTTTTTTTTAACTAACCTTGGGTTACCTGAAACTAATTCCATTTCATGCTTTCGTGACCTGCTTAATAAAAGTAACAAGCTATTTTTTTATAAATAATAATTTTAGTTCCTACTGAATGACTTGATCGATATAACATACGTAATCATTATCAACTTAATTATGAGTATCCTATTGTTGCCGATGCTAAGCTAGCAACCTTTTTTTATAGATATTTATACTTTTTGATGATTATTGTTTTTTATACTTTTTAAAGATTTTATTTCTTGACGTTATTATTACACTTAAATTTTACACGTAGACGAGAGTTTTATTTGCATATAATTTCCAGTTTTTTACTTTCCTTTAACTTTATTTTCAGTTACTCTCGCTTATCTTCAACACTACTATTAAATTAAGAAATCAATCAATCAAAATATATTGTTTAATTATTTTTTTCACTCCCAGGCCAGCATGGAAATAAAGTATTTACAATTACATCGATGATAACAATATGAAGTACACCTAAAACGCTAAATATTTACGCAAAATGTACTGATTACTTAACCACAGGATTATGTGAAGCCCCAAATTATCTTCGTTGTAATTTCGTTTTCGGAGAACCGACTAAATGGTAAGTACACGTATTAAGGTTTATCGTGATAAATTAGCGATATTGATTTAGTGACCTTAACTAATCCACGACGCAAGCAAAAATCGATACAGAAATAAGATAGCTTTTTCTAAATTAATCGATCAATTAAGTATATGATTGTTGTATTTGTGTATTTTTGACAATTATTATCAATTAAATTAATCGATAAATTTTATCATTGTTGTATTTGTGTATTTTTGTCAATCACCTATCAATTGAAAAGCCTCCGCGCGTCGTTAACGTTCGATTATTTAAATCAATACCTACTCTAGAGTAAAGTTTTTCGCAGCTCGGTGAAAGATAAATCATTTGTCAGCTAACCGTAGAAACAATTGAATAGTGGAAAGCTATAGAAAGCGCGCTTCTGAACTCCCATTCGCAAGAACCAAGTCGAATAGAGCTCTTGGTGTACCTAGTAAAACAGGAACAATGGGGGATCTTCTTAAGTTTGTTAGTATCAAGAGGTTTCTTTGTGGAAAATATTGAATTATGTTTAGGGCAATAGTACTTAAAAAAAATGTGCATTGAGAAAGCATTTGCGGTAAACCGAGTTTAAAGCATAAGGTAATAGAGCTCATTTTTACCCCTTAGTCGTCGGTGGATACGTGAAATTATACCACATAAGAGCAATAAGGATTTATCCACGACACCACTAATAAATACTGTTGTTGTCCCGATATACATTCGTAAGCCAAAACAATCAATAATTTATATGTAATAGAGTGGAGGTTAATTTTGATCAAAAGAACCTTTTTGAAGTTCTTACTAAGATGCTGAACGGTTTTTGCCAAATATAAACTTATAACCTATTTAATAGGTCAACGCCGTCACGATGTCAGATGCAGCCGATAGATGTCGTTAACTACAATTTGCCTCTGTCGTTGAAAACGATCTATTAGAAACTCTTTCTTACGTGTTACAGAATGCACTAGTTTTATAATGTGTACAGGATCAAATAGCAATTAATAAAAAAAACCTTTTCCTAACTGCAGTTACCAATAATTTGTTCTTTAGTAATCAACCTGGTTCGTTGGTTCTACGCAATCGATCGATACGAGAAAACGCTTTATTGATTAGGTCGATGAACGCGCTCAAAAACGGCTTCAAGTCGATCATTCATTAATCATTTAGTGTAACATAATTTCCTAGGCAATAAACCAGGATAAATGTAAGACTCCTTTGTAAACAAGAACCTACACGATTTTTCGAAAATACGTGTTTTTCTTATCTAACATCTTTTTTCTCTAACATTGATATGTTAATTTTAGATTGACTTAATACACAGAACATTTTTAAGATGCCGGTTGCCGGGTTGGTGTCAGGCAGGCGGCCGGCTATAAAACGTTAATTTAGGAGTAAATATCCTTAAGAATGTTGTCATCCCAATCCCTTTCTCTCTCTGTTCATCGGTATCTCGACGTGGTCCTTTCGTTCACGTTTCTATACATTTATAAATCACTAGCACTGTGTTAAGAATCAAAAGGAAGTGGATGGCTTGATGGTGTCTGATCGATAAAATTGGAATAGTAAAGATAATGTACCGACCTCAGATAAGCTGGGAATCAAAGCAGCAAGAAGTAGATTCGATGGGATCTATTCGTTGGTGAAATAGTTTTCGGAAACACTCCAGTGCCCACATCAGAACCACGTCACATTGAGCAATTAATTGTTTAAGTGACCGATTTCATTAAAACGGCGTGACACGGTAAACTGACCGTCACCGTTCACATATCGACGCTCGCATAACTGTACGAGAGCCGTAAATCAAACAAAACGCGCCGACATTGACAAAACGCAACGCTTGCACAACTCACAACCTCGCAATAACTGAACGAAACTAATCCACTAAAGGTTTGTGCACGAAACTACGTAATCCGTCTGAAACAATAAAGAATCCGTACTACTCTTGGTCAACATTTTTTAGGTAAACTACCGTGCAAGTTGGCCTAAGTTAAACAAAAATTAAATTAGGGAAAAGTTCGAAAACTTATAATAATCTTTTCGATTTTAATTTTCACATTATATAAATGTTAGAATAATTAGTACAAAGATTTTGGTGGTTTGGTGTCTTGGGTGGCCGAGCGGTCAGGCACCTGCCCGGATAGCAGCGGACGCGGGTTTGATACCCGCCTCAAGATCATAATTGTTCGAAATTCTTTTTCTAACCACCAAAATCTTTGTTATAATAATCTTGATGCGGGAATCGAACCAGCGTCTTAGCGCGAACTAAAGTTAGGACAAACGTCTTGGTTGGCCGAGTGGTACCTGTAGACATCTGCCCGGAAAGCAGAGGAAGTTGCGCGGGTTTGATTCCCGCACCAAGACTATGATTTTTCTAACTGTTTCTGAGCACAAATTTCTTTGTTACGGCTAAGACTTCCGACAGCCGTGGCAAGCCGGCACCGCCTGACGCAACGATGTAAACAGATTAGCGACATGTGTCGCGGAATCCCTCTAAACCAATGATCGAAAATGCGGAGGCATTACAAGTGCGAAAACGTCTCTTTAATACGACAACATACCACGTGCTCGTGTACATTTATTTCTATGGCTTACGTGAATACGATTGTCACCACCACTACCACTTCCTTAGACTTCGTCCAGCTTATAGCAGGGCATACTGTCCTAGTTTAGGAGTTGGGCGATCTGATTTTTGAAACTTCAATAGTAAATGTATGTTATATGGCTCTTTGTTACTATTTTGTAGTGTTATTTTTTTAGTTTGAATAAACATGTATTATTATTATACAATAAAAACGTGTGGTGACGGTAGAGAAAAAAATACAACTGTCACCACATCCATCTCTCCCGTGGGTGTCGTACAAGGCGACTAAGGATAAATTGGTGATGAGGAATGGGCAGCAGCGTTCCTCTTATATCACCTCGCAATAGTACTGCGATTTTTGTGCCCGATAAATGGCAATAGACTCGCCACCTATTACATAGGACCTAACATAATTGGCGAAACGTGGGTGCTAGTTGACCTCTGCCTACCCCTTCGGGGATATAGGTGTGATTTATGTATGTATGTATGAGTAATAGGCAGCAGCATTCCTCTCATACCACCTAGCAATTTTAACACTGCGAATTGCGTGCCCAACAGATGGCAATAGACTCGCCACACATGAGACCTAGTAGAATAAGACGTGGGTTAATACACCTCTGCCTATCCCTTCGAGGGTAAAAATAGGGGTGATTTAGGTATGTGTGTATGTATACCTACTATAAAAAACTGTTAAATATTCTTCTTCCTGCACTTATCCTACTCTAAGTAGAGTCGGCACAACATCAGAACTGTTAGCAACAGAGTTCGTAATCAGCCTGCAGATGCTGCTGCCACTGTCACACACTATTGACAAAAAAAGGGACAACATCAGATTTAAACACACGTCTATAAAATGTTTTTGTAATAACACCATATTTTTTTTGGCGTGGGTAAAACAATTAATACATACATACATACATAAGTCACGCCTATATCTCCGAAGGGGTAGGCAGAGGTGAACTAGCACCCACGTTTCGCCAGTTATGTTAGGTCCCATGTAATATGTGGCGAGCCTATTGCCATTTATCGGGCACAAAAGTCGCAGTAGGTACATAGCTAGATGGTATAAGAGGAACGCTGCTGCCCATTCCTCATCACTGATTTATCCTTAGTCGCCTTGTACGACACCCACGGGAGAGATTTGGGGTGGTGACAATTGTATTCTACTCTGCCGTCACCACACGGCACAAAACAATTAATGTAACCTTTAATTTAGTCTTAAAAAATTGATTTATAATCTGTGACAAATAGCCTTATTTTATTGACGCGACATTCAAGAGCAATTTAGAGATAACATTAAAAACAAAGTAGCTTTGTTTACTACAAAGATATTATTGATAACATCGACCATCTATGATCGAAGATTTATATGATAATCTTTGGGGGTCAATTAATTCCACATTGATCTCTGTTATTGATCAATCATCATGGCCCTTGTTACAAATGATATTTTAAACAAGCCGTACTTTATCATTTGCTAAGCCGCGCATTAATATGTAATTACAATATTGAGAAATTGCAATCAAACTGTACGCAACTAATTAAAGATTAGATATACTTCAAACACCGTTTTTATTTTCCTTTGCAAATGAGAATAGCTAATCAGTGTATTTCAACAATATGATTTGACTCTCCATTTGCGTTATTAAATTGAAAACATAATATAAAGTTTATTAAATTATTATGATGTCGGTTATTAAATACAAAATCGATGCCACTCAAAAAATACTTGAATTCTTGACATTTTCACAATCAAATGCAAAACACTAAAAACTTACACTCTATATATTCATTCATCACTGCTGCACCTTCAGCACCTTTACGGTGTGATGGATGATATGAATCAAAAGAGAGTGGATGGCTCGATGACGTCTGACCGATATTGATGGAAGAGGAAACGTATTGCGCCGACTCCAGATAAACTGGGAACAAGGCAGGGAGAAGAGAAGATTCGTCTGAGAACATGACCCAATTTTTAAAGAATAATTGTCACACGCCACAGAATTAACGCCACTAAAAGCGACAGATGCTAACCTAGCAAGGAAATCCGTAATTATCCACGTAACAACCTCACATTAACACTCGAAGATCGAGGGAAAATCAACTTCGGAACTGACTTGACACTTCGAACGAGACATAAGAAAGCGCTTCTAGTCGCACGTTTTTACACCACACTCCTTCGAATGCCGTTAGATCGTAAACCGCAAACTCGATATGATTCTGATTTCTGATACACCCAACTTTGACGTGTTCGATAGCGCAGTGACTAGCGCGTTCGACCTGCGATTGCGTATACTAAGCAATGTTCGCTAAGGCCGGTCATTGGATGGGTGACCAAAAATTTATTAGGTATGTCAAGTTCCTCCTTGCTTCGGATGGCACGTTAAGCCGATGGTCACGGCTGCATCTGCAGCCGTTAATGCCCACCAGCGTGATACCCTTTTCTCTGCCTATCGCTTGCGGTATAAATAGGCATGATTTGTAAATGTATGTATGTTAAAATTCATTAAATATCAAAGTGATATACCTACTCATTCAACCGGGTCTGGTTCCATTATTTAACAACCAAGTACTGATCATGAATATTCATTATTCATTTAACATAAAAAATACTTTCAAACGCTAACTCGCATTTTTTCAAACAATACCTACGCAAGTATCTGACAGATCACAGATACACAAATATATCACTGTCATTTGCTTTTTTGGCATATCAGTGACAGTGTTTTTAATCTGTTCCGCCAGGGAAAGTTTTATGAAGACGGAATGACAATGCGACGGCGGCCATATAGCCATTAGAATAATTCGACTTTGTAAATATGCTATGTTACACAATAGGTCCTTGTAAGGTTGCTTACGAGTGTGTTTCGTTTTTAGTGGAAACAATGTACAGTCTGCAACAAAAGGATTACGCGTTTCTTTACGTAACCCTCAGTGATATTTTCACCCGACCCGTAAAATTAGGCTACATATAACATAGCAGTATAACTTATCATAAGAAATGTTTCATGTTTGTTAATTATTACATTTATGTAAATATAAGTTTTCTTACAAATAATAATGTATTACTTATTAGGAATAAATTGCCATACGAAACCATATATGTACTAGCTACTTTGTAACATAGACTTTTAACTATCATTCAACCATTCGATAATAATTTTTTTACCTAATTAAATATTGTGCAGCTGTGAGAATACAACTGTCACCACCCCCAATATCTTTTTTTTCAATACTCAATATCTTTATTGCAAATCATTATTCCGCGTATGGTGTCGTCCATACACAATAAGGGTAAAGACAACGATCAATAATGGGCAGCAGCATTCCTCTCATACCAACCACCTACCAATATACTGTGATTTACGTGCCAAATGTAATTAAGGTAGATGTATCAAAAGTGAGTGGATGGCTTGATGACGTTTGACCGATATGAATGAAAAAGGAAACATACTGCGCCGACCCAGATAGCAGAACGGGGCAGGGAGAAGAAGATATAGTAATAGGATCGCCACTTTATTACACGAGAGCCAACATAATTAGCGAAACGTGGATGTTAATACACCTCTGCCCACCCCTTCGGGGTAAAATAGGCATGATTTATGTATGAATGTAAACTTATCAGCTGAAAATTGCTTTCCCGCCTGTATAAATATGTAGTATAAACCTTAGAAAGTATGGTATCATTAGGCAAATTTATACTGTATTTAAATTAATAACATAAGTCATGCATGAGTTGATGTAATATAGACTCTGTAGTTTTATGCTTTCTACTGTATAACATAATATTATTTTAGTGCTAGCAATAAGTTTAACAACTTTTAGAGAATTCGAGTCAAACTGTGAAACCGTTGTCATAAACGACGATGTACGCGTTATTTAAGCGCTCTTTTCAAATAATGACTACATTTTTTATATTTATGACGCCTCTAAAATTCACAGCGTAGCTTAATAGAAAACTTAATATCCAATGAAATTTGCAACATCCATTTAGCGTTAAAACATGTAGAGACACTTAGTTTTTCTTTACAACTTACATTTTTATTTGAGTGTTATTGTATTAAAATTTTAAATTACTCTACTATTCTCGTAGTAAATAAACACATCCTCGTGGTCACATACATACAAACTTGAAAAATAAATTAAGTTGTTAACTTTTCACTAACACTTTCCACGGCACAGCTTATACTTATTTTTATTATGGGACTCCGTAAGGAGGTTTCCACACAGAAACGGTTATAGTTTTATTTTTTTCATACGCGTCTCCGTAAGGAGGTTGTCACACAGGGCCGTCACGGAACTCTTTGGTGGGTTGAAACTTTTTTTTTATCGTGCGATTCGGCGCGCGTGCGCTATCACATAGAGGCGTGCGGAGACTGGCTGTCTGACATCAAAGTTTGGGCCGGCTTCTAGAGATAAGTGTGCAATGACCATAATAGGCAATGTCATGTCATTACGATCTTTTATTCGTGGCCGTGGCGTATTTGATGAAAGCTGTGTAGGCTGTTGATATGGATAGAGTCCCGTATGAATTAGAACATGAGGGAATGCGGTCGATGTTTACTTAAATCTTTTTGTGTAATAAAATTAAATTAACGTTTTTTGGTTGTTAGAAACTAACAACTCTTTGAGCTCTGAATGTTTGATTGTTTGCGCATTTTTTCCCAATCTCTAAATTTCGTATCAAAATAACATCATCCAGCAACGTTCTCCGGGAACAGAGCAGCAAGATGATAAGCTGCCCTGTTCCTGGAGAACGTTGCTGCCCATTCCTCGTCACTGTTCAAACAGTGATGAGAAATGGGCAGCAAGGGTTCCAATTTTGAGCCCTTAGTCGCCTTGTACGACACCCCCGGGATTAATTTATTTTAAAAAGTAATATGGCATTACTTTCCATTTACCACATTATACTACCTTGGTCATTTATCGCATACGGTTATGTTCTCTAACAATAGACAAATGTGTCGGAACCATAAAACATGGATTAATTAATTAAAAGGCGCCACTAGACACTCGCCATAAACAATGGCTATAATACATAGAGACAGAATATAAAAATGAAGGCCGCAATTCTAATCACACTCACCAATATTAATATTTTTTATTGCTGATGCAAATAAACTCACACGTTCAAATATTCTTTCATAACTGTCGTTTTTGTATAATATGTGATGATTGGATGGACCTAGACTAGACTCAAAGGAAGAGCGAAGAATCGATGGATAGATTGTGTGAAAGATAGTATAGTAGAGTAATAATAGAAGAAAAGAATCAGGAAGAAGATGATTAGATAATTATGAAAAAGAAAAATAATGCAGAATGTACCTGCATTTTTTTAATTTAATGTCGTTTGGCTAAGGAATATGTTCTGAGAAGATACCATAAATATATGTACTTAAAAAATTGGCTACGGTTCAATAAGGAATAGAAATCGGCTGAAAACGGAAAAATATGATGTAGGACGTAACGTAACCGGAAGAAAATGAAACAACCCTGAATTTTCGATTATTCGTTATCTCCTCCTATGAGTCTATTTGGGAGGATTATAACCGTTTCAGGGAAAATTTTTCATGTACCAAACTGTCCCTTCGTCAACTTTTACTACGACTGTCTCATTCTGTGTAATCCAGTCCAGCGTCGAATATGACTGTAGGAGCCTTTTAATTGTGATTTTATATGGTGTTTTTTAGTCCATTAGCCCTTAGAATAAACAGACAAAAAATAAAAAGAGCCTGTTTAGAATTTGTCCGTCTGACTATATCAATATCACCAGACGACCCATAGCTAAGCAACAAAAAGCCTAATATAAAACTAGCTTCGGAACATTTTCGACTTTAAACCAGACGAATAAGTTTCAGTTTTGCTACACACTGTCACTGTAAATATGCCGCTCCCTGTACTTATGACGTCAGTCAGTTGAAGCCGTAACAAGTGAAGCATTATTTTATAGTGTGTCGGTCAAGGTTCAGAAATGTTGTATTGATTCTTTTATGGAATGAATACGTCTAGCCACAGATACATACCTATCAATCAATCTGTGCGACTAACGGTGTTAAATTGTTATTGGATATTTTTGTGTATGGGGTTCTTTGTTCGCCTCTACATCACCTTATTCACACAACCCAATGTTCGTGGTCTAGTGGTTCGCCCACCGGAATTAGGATCCCGAGCTCCCGGATTCGATCCCCAGGAGAATACACATTTGCACTCGATTTACTTTTTTTTCTTTTTTTCAAGTCCGCCTGGCTAGCAGTAGCAACCACTTATCGAAGTCTGCCGCCATAATAATAATGTTAACAGCATTATTGTGTTCCGACAGTCAGTGATAAGATAGCCAGCCCCTCTATGGTTGAGAGTTCCATGTGAAGCTCGATTCTACCTTCGGCCCTTATCGTTGCAGGTGAGATGAAAGTCACGAGCTTTCCCGTCTAGCAAAAAACCCCTACTAATGTTAAGTCAAAAATTCTTCCTCAAAAATGCTTACACATATATAATGCCATATTCAGAGATAGGAAAGAGCAAGGGTCACCTAACAGATTACCCCTTGAACCGTTTTCAGTTTTCTCGACAATAGACAGAAAAAATAGAATTCTTTGTGACACTGTAAATAATTCAATGTCATCGTGCTGAAACGTGACCGTCTCATAGCGAGTCTTAATTCAGGGGCATAAGGTCGACTGTAGAACTCAAATAAGCGTGCTAATAGTGCTTTCAACACAATAAACGCCGTTAGATCGCAACGGTGAATAAGCAATGCCACAGTGCAATATCAAATTATTGATAAAGTAGGTACTGGATGTGACGCCGTTAGTCTAATATCAAATCCCAGGAAAGTCTCTATTAAATTTAGAAAAAAATACTTTTTAATGACTTAGGTATTTCCAAACAAATGTGGAGAGCAAACCACTAACAGTCAGGCGGCCAGCTGTAAAACATAACTCGAAACTATGATGTGATGGGAATCTTGTGATCCCTTCTATCTCAGTTAATACTTTCCATGGAAATGTGTCAAAAAGCAAACATATGACATAAACACCATTGAGACACGATTGTGACGTTTCACCATCATCATCATCACAAGACCTTTAACGTCCTCACTGGGGCAGAATGGTCCATAACCCTCCACGTTTATTTACCCAGTGCTGTGTATTAAGGTGATACCGAAAACAGCTTAACGTGCCTTCCGTACCACCCGCCCGACGACCGGCCTTAGCGAACATTGCTTAGTTTGCGCAATCGCCGAAGTGCGTCAAGCCACTGCGGCATCGGCCTCCTTGGTGCCAAGCGGCAAAAGATACAACGTTTTTATCGAACAAATGTAAATGTTTGACAATTACTTTTACATTTGTCACGACGGTCGCCATATTGTTTACTCGGTAAATTAAATACGTCGGTTTCATAAATTTTTATTTTTATTGTTCAAGTAAATTGTCCACTTGTCTTGCCCCCCAGATTTTAACTGTAAGTTTTTATTATTTTTTTAGTAAAATCCTCTATATTTCCCTTCTTTTACTAAAAGTTGAAAAAAGAACACTCAATGCAGATGCACATCCCGCTGGTCGCTTCTAGCAAACGCGATCTGTGTTCCTTTGGTCGGATGCAACGGTGAAAGTGTATATTGCCAGGTTACAGCATTACGCAGTTATTTCTGCATTAAGTACTTTATTATGCGATTGATACACATATAAATGTTGAGTAATTACTCTAATTTCTGGGTTGTTTAAATAAACATTTATTAGTGCTTAATTGAAGTGTTTTCGGTATGCTAATTGGCAGGATGGTAATTATGGGTAAGTTGGACATACATAATTATTACAGGACCTATGGAATGTTATACATACTCACAAACTGTCAAATTTTCACATGCTATTTTATTTATAACTGCAAATATGCACAGTTCGCAATATTTTTGGCTAATCAAAAATGTGTTAGAATATTATAAAAATAAAAAACATTTTCATACTAGCCACTATGATAATGGGTAATTTAATTTAGCAGTTGAAGTAAAAATTTAGTCAATTTTTATTGGAAGATTTGTAAGAAAAAAATAAGATTGAGGAACAGCAATACTTGCATAATGCTTAGAATCAATTTTATTAAAAGTAGCTTAGTATAGTCAGTCAAATAACTCCTATCTATTGTATGTAAACCTTACCTTAGTCGAGTTAAAGCAAAAAGTCGATTAAGCAAATTTGAAATCGATATTATGTTATCGTGGCTTGCTGTTGATTATACCTATCGCAGCCATAATAAAGTTGAAATGAACATACACCTACCGTCATCTAACGCCAGTGTGCAGTACTACCGTTGAACTAACCGCATTCAACAAGTTTTGTCTATCTACTCTAGAGAGCGCTGGGAACCAGAAAACCTTCTTTGAGTTTTTCACAGAAAATTATTAGTGGAAATAGGTACCTAATTGAATTTTTAACAAAGATTAATTAAATCTAAATAGTCTGTGAACTAAATCCGTGCTTAATTAAATTGCAGATAACGTTAAGTAGTGCATTTGTAGAGATAATCTTGGCTTTGATGACTAATCGAATATTAATTATATTTTTTTAATTAAGTGGTTGGTAAAGAAAGACATCATCAATAGTATTATAGATAATGATTTTTGATTATTTTGTTAAATATGTATGTATGTAAACGCAGTACAATACAAGAGTATATCTGTACAATCAACACGTAGAGCTCTAATCTAAACACCGTGTAGTAGTACCTAATCAAGGCAATATGATTCTAGGCATCAATACACAGACCCGAAATAATTTGAGAAATGTGGTTGAGGATATACTTAGTTATCAACTACCTAGGCCGTCAAGACAGCAATTTTTGCAGATTCTTGTAATTTTTTTAACTAACAACGCCCGTCAACGAGCAATATTCATTACTGTTCATCGATTCGATGTGCTCTTTAAATGGCAGCCGAATCAAGGCAGCAAAGGTTCTTGTAATTGGTCGAATTGGTTGTCAACGCGCGAAACAAAATTCACTGCTGGTCATTGATATACTTTTTCCAACACCTTCGAACCAAGGCAGCAATGGTTGCATATTGTTGTATGTAACTGTTAACACCAACCTTATCAGCCTTGTCGGTCGGCGGGGAGGCGGGTGGGCTGCGCGGCAGTCCCAAGTCTTCGTCGTCGTCGCTGCCGTCGCCGCGTCCGCGCCGGCGCACCGCCGCTACTAGCTCCGCCTGTCGGTGAAAAGAGGCATCTTTAGATCCATAGCTCTCGTCCAGTTCACTCCAATACGTTTAGCAGTTTCTTAGTAATGAAATACCTAATTGAATATGAAAATTATCTCAGAGCAAATAATGTTAACTTTAATAATACACACATCAATACATAAATCACGCCTTTAGATAGTCCATTAAAAAGGGGCCAGGTGAAGA
Organism: Cataclysta lemnata; assembly: GCA_963931975.1. Taxonomy (NCBI): domain Eukaryota; kingdom Metazoa; phylum Arthropoda; class Insecta; order Lepidoptera; family Crambidae; genus Cataclysta; species Cataclysta lemnata. The sequence goes on along the minus strand of OZ008339.1, from coordinate 24,953,631 downwards.
GTACCCGGAGGATCGTGGAAAAAGTGATCCTCTGCCTATCCCTGTATCTAATAACGTAGAATGTGCCTCTCTGTCTAATAATGTAGAAATTGTAGAATGTGGCAGCCCGACTCATCCCAGGGGTGTTGAAAAAGTCGACTAAGGGACGAACAACATTATACCTAAAGAGAGTTGATGTCAGGAAGGCGGCCGGCCGTAAAACTTAGCCAAAACCTTGAGCAGAATGAATTGGAATGTTGTCATCCCAATCACTCTCTCCGTTCATCGATCTATCGACATGATCTCTTTTACAGAATTCAGTCATTGATCCCTAGCACCTTTACGGTGTGATATGAATTAAAAGGGAGTCGATACTGTGCTGACCCCAGATAGACTGGGAACATGGCAAGAAGAAGTCGCCTTGTACGACACTCATGAGAGAGGCAATGAGACATCAATGATATATAAGATATATATATATATATATATATATATATATATATATATATATATATATATATAACATAGTATTGTGACATAGTACATATATAATACGTGACATAGTATTCTTCTCTGCCGTCAACACATAAGAGTGTTACCACACCAATCGATCGATTTTCGATCGACTTCATCAATCGATGAATAATTGTAATAAGTAGTCGACGTCGACCTATTTAATTTACTTCAACAATTCCGAACCATGCCAATCGACGGACGTCGAATAAAAGTATCAACCGACGATCGATCGATTGGTGTGGTAACACCCTAAAAGATCACATATAATCGACAACAGAATCAACTTTCTCCGCACATCTATAACAAATTCCACATCCAGATAAGGATGTAAACAAAGAAATAGGTTGTTTATCACAACAAACGGATATGATAGCTCCTATCGGCAGTTAACCGGCAGTCTGCGCCTGCGCACGCTTCCTCCGAACACACCGTAACTGTGTCATAACTTATTATCGGCATATTGTCATCAGTTCCCTAGAAAACTATGTCATTCCACAACAATAAAACCCAATGTTTGCATCCAAATAAGGATAATTGTTCAAATCGCTTTGCAAGTGTAGGCATTGCGACTGCCTACCCAATCTCTACATTAGTGTCAACGGGTATTTGATATGAACATAATTATAGGGATTAAATGTAATTAATAAAGGGAATAATTAATTAACATACATAAATCCCGCCTATTTATTTCAGAAGGGGTAGACGGAGGTGAATTAACACCCACGTTTCGCCTATTATCACTGTTGCAATCGAACGGGCACGTAGCCATGTAAATCACAGCTATATTGAACACATAAGGTGGTATAAAAGGAACGCTGCTGATTACTCATGGCTGTATGAACCCTTAGTCGCCTTGTGTGACAGACATTGGATCAGATATAATTAATTTGCCTTGCAGCTGAGTGGTGACGGCAGAGTAGAATACCATTGTCACCTCCCTAAATCTCTCCCGTGGGTGTCGTATAAGGCGACTAAGAATAAATCAGTGATGAGGAATGGGCAGCAGCGTTCCTCTTATACCACCTAGCAATGTACTGCGACTTTTGTGCCCGATAAATGGCAATAGGCTCGCCACCTATTACATGAGACTTTGCATAGTTGGCGAAACGTGGGTGCTAGTTCACCTCTGCCTACTCCTTCGGGAATATAGGCGTGTTTTAAGTTTGTATAATTAATTTACCTCGCAAAAAATGGATGGGTTGCGTGAAAGATGATACGAATGAAAAGGGAGTGGTTGATTTTATGACAGCTCACCGAGGTGTAGTGAGAGTGACCGAGTGAGGAGTTCTCTAGCGCAGTGGCATAGCGCGCTTGGCCTGCGATTGCGTACCAAGCAATGGTCGCTAAGGCCGGTCATTGGATGGGTGACCTATATTGTTGTATCCATTTTTGCGAGGGTACCCGTTGGCTTACAACGTGAAGTGTAAAGGTTAGAAGAATTTCGGCAAGTTAATTAGTGTCTTGGGTGGCCGAGCGGTCAGGCACCTGCCCGGATAGCAGCGGACGCGGGTTCGATTCCCGCCTCAAGATCATAATTTTTCGAAATTCTTTTTTTTGCCACTAAAATCTTTGTACCTAATTTAATACCAATTTAAGTTGTAGCAGGGTATTCACGAAAAGAGCTTAGCCAGTAATCACCCAGAATAAAGTAGCCATCTTTTCATTCGTCATATTCGGAGATACAGTGGCAAATCCTTTAATACGGCACGGAATTGATGTGACATGTCCTCTCCTCGGTATTTTAGGATCCGTATCAACTACCTAAGCTGGGATTCCGGTAAAGCCTTGTGAATATTCAAACCAAGATAAGTCGAGTGTAATAAGAACGATCAGAATTGGGTTTTAACTTTATGTCATTAGAGTCGTTTTCTGAAATATGACTGACTAAGACGCTCTACATTTATTATATTAAATAAATCACAGCTATTTATGTCTGACAGGCACACGTGTATTAACACCCACATTAAGGGCCAGTTTCACAATCGAAGTAAGTTCAAAGTAACTTACTTCGCAGCTCAATTGACATATATATCATATTATAACTGTCAAATGATCTGCAAAGTAAGCTACTTAAAACTTACTTGTCGATTGTGAAACAGGCCCTAAGTTAACTATGTTATGGTCCTATGTAATGGAGGGTTTTTAAGTCTTACCCCCGAATACAGAAACGCTAATCATAGTTTGAGCCTTGCTTAACATTTTAGTATTGTCAAAATTTACATTTTGCCATAAAAATTCAGACAGGTAATGTCCACTTAACTTTTTAAGCAGTCCCCCAAATTTGAGTCACGTTTCTGTATTCGGGGGTTAGTCGCCTTGCATGACACCCGCAGGGGAGATTGGAGATTGTGACAAATTGTTTTCTGCTCTTTCCTCACCACATACTGTCTTAGTATAACATACATAAAACACACCTATTTATTCCTAAAGTGGTAGGTGGAGGTGTATTAACACAACACAGTTCGCCAACTATTGCAAGTCAACCATGTAAAAAGGAGCGAGGTTATTGCCATCATAGGTCGCAGTATACTGCTAGGTGGTACTATAGCAATACTGCTGCCCATTCCTGATGTCAGTTTTAACCATTAGTCGCCTTGTACGACACCCGCAAGGGCCGCGAGAGAGTTTTGTAGTGGTGACAATAATGTATTCTGCCCTTATCACGCGGTATTTTATATCAAACTTTAATAAAAACAACCCTATTTTGTTTACCTTTATAATATTTGGCCGTGTGGTGACGGCAGAGTAGAATACAATTGTCACCACCCCAAATCTCTCCCGTGGGTGTCGTACAAGGCGACTAAGGATAAATCAGTGATGAGGAATGGGCAGCAGCGTTCCTCTTATACCACCTAGCAATGTACTGCGACTTTTGTGCCCAATAAATGGCAATAGGCTCGCCACCTATTACATGGGACGTAACATAATTGGCGAATCGTGGGTGCTAGTTCACCTCTGCCTACCTCTTCGGGGATATAGGCGTGATTGTATGTATGTATGTTATAATATTGCCTAAGTGCTTATTGTTAAGACTATTAGGCATATACCTTAGTAACTTCGATTACACATTTATTTGAGGTGAAGGAGGAAAAATACCAGTTAAATTATAATAACTTATATTGTTATATTATTTAGACCGATTGTTACCTCATTACTATAAAATATTGCTAATAATACAGCAGCGTAATTAACATGATTAGGTATAACAGTAATACGATTTAAAATTAATGTAATAAATACTATTAGATGGTGAACCTTATATTTATGTTATTAAGCACAAAGGTAATTAGCCTAATTTTGGCTACCTGATGTGGTGTTGACTGTACAACACAAGAACTAAGGTTATCTGGAAGAAATCGCTTACGGTGTCAGGGAAGAGACCAACAACAACTTTTGCCGGTAGACTCTATTCCCCGAATACTGAAACGCTACTCAATGTTTGAGTCCGGCTCAACTCAGTATTGTCATAAACGTTGATCCATACAAATTCTGACAGGTATTTTACACTTAACTTTATAAGCAGTGCTCAAAACTTGACTATCTCCGTAGTCAACTTAATGCCGTCTCCCAGTGCTTTCAGTACTGTATCCATTTATTTAAGTGCACATTACAAACAGCGTTCTCGATAAAAAAAGTGCATTACGAACCCATAGCCGAGCGAGCTTCCCCTCCGTCACCCAGCAGAACCGCCTCTTCCACGATGAAGTCATGGCCACCAAAGTGACATCTCACTTCAAACTCGACACCAAATGTTCACTGACCTATCACACCGTGTATATTTCGTCCAGGGTCCAGAGGCTAACAGGTACTTCTTAATTCTCACCGAACACGGCCATTTCAAAAACAAGTGAGCATCGAAAACACTGACCACTTGTTCCCAACAGGTGGCCCTTATCACAGAAATGCGCTGTCACTATAAAACCACTATAAAGGTAAGTTACGACAGCAAAAGTGAAAAATGAATCCGCTACAGTTATTTAGTTCCCAACAGTAGAGCCTGATCACAAAAATCGCGCTATCACTGTAAAATCACTAGAATCTACAACAGTAAAAGTGACAGAGGAGAATATTGAATATTGAACCGCTACAGCAGTTAATATTGGCACGTCTGACGGGGAGGATGGTGGAATCAAAACTAAATTAGCACTGAACAAGACATTAGTCACTAGAGTCCCGCCGATGAGTACGCGACAGACGATATTTAGAGGATGTTTATGAACAAAGCATTTGAGGTAAATTGCTGGAAACCGTTAAAACAGGTACGGGGTGTTATCGCTCTTTTGTTTATTGTGAGGAGGGCAAAACAGAACGAACGCTTAACACAATAATGGCGCGAACAATAAACACATTTTGCATTCAAAACTGTGTTTTGCAAGAAAATATTCTGCATCGGTCTTTAAAAAAATATTTGCGCTATATTTTTTGATTTAAGCAAAATTATACCACGCTTTTTGAGTTGCGTCGATATCATATTGCCATACGGCTGGAAGTTTTTTTATTGGTACCTAGGTGTTGACATTTTATGAAGGGAACATTTTATAAACCTACACTTGGGTCATAAGCCCCAAGCGCTGCCACTGATTTCCTCTTCTGCCACACTGTGGACCCGGCACGGTGAATCCATGGAATTCTAATACATGGTAGTTATCGTCTCTGGACGTAATTTACCAAAAAATCATTTTTCAACCAACATTTTTTTTTACTTAATATTTTTTTTCCTTCCCTCATACAAATAAGTCAGCCAGTGAAGCAAAGTGTACGGAAAATTTGAAAACGGTGATATCGAAAATTCAAAATTGCAAAATTGACAGATTTTTGATATCACCACAGCTTTCAGGGTGTGCGTTATTTCTGTTACATGTTGTAGATGTGAGGCACATAACCTAGACGTTAAATTGTCATATTAGTTAATATTTTAGTTTCTTATAAACTATCAAATCTCATACATGAATCAGCCCTGATTATCCACAAATGGCTCACACATCACCCAGATACCGTATCCCACGAACCCAGGAGAGCCACGGCTGAGAGTGTTATAGGAAATAACTATGACCGTGGGAAAATCAAGGAATCATTTGCATTGTTAATGCCAATCGGTAAGTGCATATTTTCACTAACCAACTTATTATCAGTTTACAGAATGCGGGCGTATTCGTTACCTGGATATCCCTTCTTATTGTTCCTGTACGTACTATCACACTTTCGCGGAAGTAATGTTTTAAAATTATTTGTAATATAAGTGATATTAGGACTACTTTTTGTAGGTAATGCTTTCTGTAATGTATTAATATTATCTATCCCAAAATATTTGAGCATAACAATAATTATAAACTGGGACGAATCCCTCTCTCTGGTTTGTTCTATAATTAATTATATAATGAAAAAGCTTCGTCCTCTGCATTACCGGAGATGCCTATACCACTCGGCCAACCAAGGCGTTAGTTAACCTCTCAAAATTAGGCAAAGGCATCTGCCCCGATTGCTGAGGATGCGGGTTCGATTCCCGCATCAAGACTATAATTTTAGCTTTTTCTAACCATAATTTTCTTAGTACTAATCATACATAGTGTCATACATTATGTCACGCCTTTCTCCCACAGCGGTACATTCTTTCGCTTCATCAAATCTCATCAATCTCTTCATGCATCCCCGTCGGTTTCGGGTACTCTTGACCTGGCCCTTTTACTAATCATTGTTGTTCATTTCAACTTGAGGCAAAAAAAATCTAGTTATAATTTTAAGATCACTACAAACATTTCACCTGAGCAACGCTATCAAAGGCGTTGCATAAATCACAACTATCGTTAGCATTTCCGATTTAGCAATCGCCAACAACAATGGACGTTTATCAGAGGATCTTTTTGTTGCATCGAAACTTTTCCCATCGGCTAGAGACGGTGATGTTTGATGCGAGTCCACACATAATAATAGTGTTGGAACAAGGAAATTGTAAGTTACACTAGTTAATTGACAGCTCAACCTGAGTAGTATCTGGCTCGGGTTTTTTGTGCAGCGTTTTAGCAGCGAGAGCTACAGTCTACAGCACATCGGACTATACAAAACTGTCAATAAGCGTCAATTGATTGGCAAGCTCGGCCCCTTTGACGTCAAAAAGTCGATACAGAAAAAAAATTCGGAACATTATGTTATTTTTGTTTTTCAAACTTCTAAGAAATTGAATCAAATTGTTGTTTTAAAGCGCATTCAACGATACAATCTCCAGCGATATTACAAAAGTTCATTAGAATATCGTGGCCGATACGTTGCTTCATAGTTACGCTCTTTCTTAAAGTGATTCGTAACTTGGCACGAGCGAACTCTCTAGGAACAAGAAAGATGGAATGTTCTGAAGAAAAAAAACTAACGATTTGCTGTTGGCAAGCTGGTATATTAAGTGAATCCGCTAAGAAGATGGTTGGATATTATGTTCTCTAGGCGCAAGAAAGACTAATTAACTTAATTGAAGGTTCTGAAGAAAAAGAAAAAAAAAAACTAATGATCTGCCAACAAGAATCTCGAAAATCAACAAGATGATAAGATACATTTTAAATGTATAGATGTCAGATTTAAGAAAATATACCACAGACGATTATTTCTGTGATTACCTATACATCATGATTAATTTATTTCCTATCTTCCATGATGGACTGAGAGTAAAACAACAACGTAGAGCCAACCCCCAAATCACCCCAGGGGTGTGCTAAATGGCGATTAAGGGAGATGGCCAGGGGGCCTAGACAAAGTAACATATCGACAAAGATAACCAAGTTCGATAAAGCAAAATGTATGGGATTTGACGTAAGTCGTCGGGAAATCACGTGACCAAAATCGTCTTCGTGAGTTCCCAGTTATGTTGGTAGCGCAAGCTAAGACGCTGTAGATACCATAGTAATATGGCCGATCGTGACCAACTGCGACACGTTATCGTTATGAAACGATTGCCACTTGGCTACGGGCCCTGGTGCAGACCAATAAGCACTTTGGGTCACCGGAATGGTGATGGAAAAACCACTAACAACAACATAATCAAAGAGGGTTCGTGTCATGCAGGCGGCCGGCTGTAAAACCTAAGCCAAAACTGAGAGCAGCCTGGATTGGATGGTTGTCATCCCAACCCAATCACTCTCTCCGTTCACGCTAACTTCCGCGAACAGGGCAAAGGCATATTTAGTGTAGAAATTCAGTTATTCACGTCAAATTGTCTTCATGTAAGTGTATATTTTTTCCGCCATTTCTTAATATGGGTCATGGTTTTAGGTTATGTTTATATGTGACACCCACGATGGCGGCAACCGGTTTCGCTTGTGTTTTGTTCAGATATATTTAATCTAACAGACGCCCCGCCCACGATCCGTAATAAAATGTCACAAGAACAGTAATAGTATATTATGTGCTTTTGTACAAAAGCATTCTTTTACTTATGAGGAAATCCGAATAAAGCTGATTCGGATTTCCTTATAAGTGACGTTCAAAGTACCTATTAAGTGGAAACTTTACATTCAACTTTTAGCTGAATAAAATTTTTACGACGCAGCACTCCTAACTACCACCAGTATAATAGTTACCGTTTAGGTTGTCAATAAATAAATATAAACAAATATTTTTGACAGTCGCACCAAATTTATTAGCCCAAATAAACAGCTATAGCGTTGATGTTACGAAAACTAGATGACGGACAAACTTCTTCTACCTATCCTGTTCCCAGTCTATCTGGAGTCGGCGCAGTATGTTTCCTCTTCCATTCATATCCAGAACCAGGGCCTACCGCCTAACTCGATTGCTGATGATAGCTATATTGCAATACACTGCTTACGGTTATAGCAGCCATCCTGAATTTTTAGGCGGCACTGATTTTGTGCCAAATTCATTCAAAATCATTCGGTGATCATTCGTTCAAAGCTATCGCTAATAGTTTAGGTACATTTGGTGCGAAATGACAGCATGACGTCATAAACTATAGCTTTTGCATTAGCAATCGAGTTAGGCGGTAGGCCCCCAGATCTGACAATTCGACCCAACCCCGTTGACGAAGGGAAAATTAAAGTTTCTTCATTCATAGTGTTCACGAAGGAACCAGCAAACGTAGTTCCGTTCATGATTAGCTATTTAGTTAGCTATGAACAAACGAAACTTTTCTCATGGTTTCCGTTTATCCGTGAGAAAAATCTCCTTCTAGATCGGATTATAAGCCATAATAAAATAATTAAATCAGATGAAATTTCAAATAACAAATCGCATTTATATTATTTTTTAATACACCTAGCGGCGTGATTTTTCTTGATTACTATAAATATGAAGAATAGTAGTAATAAATTTGGAATTCATGAATGTTTTACTAGAAAATATCAAATCGAATATTCATTTATTTAAATCTGTTGATTTTAGAAGTAGGTTGTGTCTGGTCTGGTTCGAAGACTTTTCGATATATAATTAACCAGTGTTTAAAATAGTTAACTGTTTTTTTCCACTTAGGTACAAAAGTTATACGTTACAAATGAAATACAATGATTTTTTAATTAGTAATAATTCATATTATAAAGTGCCCCAGTAATTAGCGCGGTGAAACACGGTTGCCGTCGCCACTCGCCCCAATCTCCCATCCGCAATCTCATCCAATTTATGTACACAAAACGGTAGTTGGAACGGTATTAAAACATTACCAAAAACACTTTCGTCGCGAGCAGCCATGCCAAATTCCAAATAGTTCGTATAGCGCCAGTCAAGGATCGCGCCATTAAAAAAAAAGCACCAAGCCGCAAACGCAAACTCCTTTGCTCGGCTTCGAGATCAAAACTTCACTTTGTTCACTTTGTTTTTTTTTCGGAATCACTCCAATCATAAAGCGGTGCACACACTCGGAGCAATCCCAAAATACTGAACTTGATTGTTGGTTGCACAGTGAATTTTGGAAAGTTATCTCGCCGAGACGGTGCTGGGTTGCGTTTGGCTTTTGTCGTTGTACGGGTGGGTGTTCATCGGCGTAAGTTGCCTCCGTGATATTTTGAAAATCACTTCGCGACGAGGCCGTGGTCGTGAATTAACTAAATATGATACTCTGTAGTTGGAGGTAGAAAAGCCTAGATGACAAGCCAAAAATAAAACAAGTGCACATAAAAAATTACAGACGAATTGTGAACCTCCTATTGTTGAAGTCGTGTAAAAATAATACCTCTCTACGTGAAACATACGTCATATCTTTACAAAAAGTTAAATAGTAAGACGTCATTTTAAAGGAGGTTTATACAGTCTGTCTTTAATTTCCCTCAACTTTGCGATCATACTGTTCTAATTAAAAGTTCACATTAAATCGCTATTACCGCTATTCTTTCTTAACATTTTTTCATTGCAAAGATCTTTAAATTTACTAATTACAGCAATTTACAAAGTAATGGAGCATTTTGTGTATAACTAAGTAATTAAGACACTGTCACCTTGATACTCAGATATTCTTAATTGATTTTACAATCTATTTTAAACATACTTAATTAGGTTGTAAATTATTTGAGGAAGTTTAACAGGTTTGAGTGACTCAACGTGTGCATTAAAATATAGCTTACGACAATAATTATAAATAGGTACTCGAGACACTCAAATAAAATGTGTATTGCTACTGTGAGCTCCCACTCGAATTGATAAAATCTACGAACAAAAACGACTTTTAATGATCTCTTTCGCCCAGTGAGCATAATGCCTTATCCTGTTCACTTTCTAAGCAAGATCTTTCAGACGATATCCTACCTTTTATACCGTAATTAGCAGCATTTAAATAAATGTTTTTAAGCTTTTTATTTGGCCAATCAAACTCATACTTATAATTGAGTGTTTATCAGCTGTGTATGATAGGGTTGAGGAGCTCGAGCCTGCGATTTCCTAAACCAAGCAATGTTTCCTAACGTCGAGCATTGGATGGGTGACCAAAAATTTATTATTTACAAGTAGCAATGCATCTGCAGTCGTTAACCCATCCGCACTGGGCCAGCGTGGTGGGTTATGGCTCATTCTCCCTATGTTCTTCCATACATAAGAAAGGCATGTGCCTCAGCAGTAGGAGGAGGACATTAAAGGGCAGGTGATTATGATGATTATGGGTTAATGTATTTAATGTTAAAAAAATCAAACTAAAATGAAAAACTCTTTTTAACCAAAACATTTAATGTAATACATATTTGGCATTTCTATGTAAATAAGCGACATATTTTTGTTTCCTGAATGCTATATGGACGTAATAAGAACCGTATTGTTGGCTGGCTGCATCGGACTGTGTTAATTACAAACCATAAGTATAGGAAAACATAAAATAAACATTTTAAAAAAAGTTCTTATTGCCCTCCAATAAGGTTCAAACTCGAAGTGAACGCACAGAGAGATTGGTATATCGACCCACGTCGTGTGTCACTCAAAGTCCATTGCCAACGCCTCACACCATGATTCACAGTGTAATGCAACTTGAGTTATCAAATTCAACAGGCCATTGTTACGGAATCTCGTAGTCAATAGTAAACGTAAATAAATACGAAGTATTACGATGAAAATCTGGTCGTCAATAGTACCTAAATGTAAATAAATACGAAGTATTAAGACGAAACTTATAAATTTATACTTGAACCACTTGCGTTTTATTTATTTATTGATAGATATGTGCCTACAAATACAGATTGCAATCGTAAGATTAAATAACATTCACACAAAGCATATAGACTGGGTCCAAAAGAGTGTACACAGCATATGTTGAAAATTCATGGGATCATACGTTACGTTTGTCCTCAAAGGGGAAGACTGAGGCCAAAATAAAAATAAAAATTCAACTATTCATATCTGGTATGATTACAATACACTTATGAATAGTCAAGAAAGACGCTAGACATAGAAAACCTCCAATGAAGGAAAGGGGAGTGCACAATATGCCTCAGTCTATAATGATGGAAATGAAGAAAAGAGACGGAACGGACCATGTCGAGAGACCGAGGAATGGCGACAGTGATTGGAATGACAACATTCCAATCCATACTCCCCAAAGTTTTGGCTTAGGTTTTACAGCGATCCTCCTGCCCGACATCAACCCTCTTTGGGTGTACACCCAGATATGTCTAATACACTACATATATGTTCGAATTATTCAACAGCTTTTTCTATAAAACTACAATGAAGTAAGCCAACGATATTAGAAGATAACAGTAAAAGTTTACCGCTAAGCTCGTATTTTGCACACACGAGCGAATCGTGTAATAAACACTTAAGATTATTACCGTCTGGTTATACAATGGAGAATATTAATAGGGTACCTACGTGGCTGGCTTTAGAAATATAGAATTTAACATAATATCCATACATGTCCTGTCATCCTTCCATACTGGCCTGGGAACGAAAAAATATTACATAGAATGTATCAGCCCCTCTAACCCCAGGGGTGTTATTAAAGTCGACGAAGGATTGATTGACCGATGTACATCAATAAGCAACATGGGGCACCCGAATGGTGGAAGGCAAACCACGAAAAATAGCATACTCAAAGAGGGCTGGCGGCCGGCCGCAAAACCTAAGTCATCATCTCGAGCAGTATGGATTTAAATTATCATACTTATCACTTTCTCCGTTCATCGGTCTTTCGACATGTTCGTTTTCATCACTTTTTTTATACCATCATAAATCACCAGCGTGATGGATGATACGAATCAAAGGAATTGGATGACTCGATGATTCTGACCGATATGAATGTAAAATGTAACATTAGAAAATGTATTAAATTTTAAAAAATGTATTACTATTATAAATTACTTAAATCAGTCTTATAGCAAACACTGTTCAAACTAAATCGCTGAGGTCTTACTTTTCTTTTTGATGAAAGAGAGCTTAATTTTTGTAAAAGAGTAATTTTTTACATTTATTTCTGAATGAAGGATTTCCGACGAAAGGGAGTGTTTATTCACTTTTGCCTACCCTTTGAAGATATAGGCGTGATTTATGTATGTATGTATTTCAGACTGATTAAAGGGCGTAACGCTAATCATAGTTATTCAAAGATTTATTTATTTTCACTACGAAAGAACACGAATAAGTTCAGTGTTTTTTTGTTTTAAAGATAAAGTAATCGCGAATAACTTCATTTCGAAATTCGAAAAAAATATTTTTTGTTGCAGCCGAATCTCCAAGTGTCTGTAACGTTGCAGATATCATACATATTTATAGTTAAAAGTCGGCAGTAAACGGAAGGCACCTCTCAAATGTAATGCATATTAAAACGTTATGCAATTGTCGAGATTGTGTATGTACCTACAGTCGACACCTTCTTCACTCTTCAGTATTAAGACTTTCTTTTTCCGAAACTTCAGAAGTACGGAACTATCTATATTATTTATCTCCGATTCGGTCGAATGGTAAGATCGCTTTTACAGTTGACACATCCTTTCTTTTACCTGCCTTGTACCCAGTATATATAGGTTCGGCGCAGTATGTTTTCACTTCCATTCATATCAGTCAGACGTCATTAAGCCATCCACTCCCTTTAGATTCATATCATCCATCATACCGGAAAGGTGCTAGTGATGAATGAATGTATAAAGAGAGACAGAACGGACCATGTCGTAAGACCGATGAACGGAGAGAGTGATTGGAATGACAACATTCCAATCCATACTGCTCAAGGATTTGGCTTAGGTTTTACAGTCGGCCGCCTACCTGACACCAACCCTCTTTGGGTATGCTGTTGTTGGTGGTTTGCCTTCCACCATTCGGGTGCCCCAAGTTTGGTTTACACCGAGCAATATCCCTTAGTCGATTTTTACGACACCCCTGGGTTGAGTCGGGGCTGGCACATTCTAAGATATGTTTTCGCTCCCAATCCAGCATAGTCCTCTATATACATGCTCGGTTAAATTTTGAAATAGATTCCTTCTAATTATCTAAAATACGAAAACACGTCGCACCAAGCCAGACATCTGAACGTAAATACGACCGATCAATCAATCAATTGAACGCATTCCCGAATCAACTGCTCGATACACACCCTTGACCCGATGGATTTACGCCAGACGGAACGAGCCACAAAAAACTTAAGCGAATTGCAAACTCGCTAAAGAGGTCGCTACACCGATCTTTTCGAATTCCCGTCTTCTAAACGTTTTGTATAAACGCGGGATGAATTGGAGCCTAGAGAAGTGGTGAATCTATTCGAACAAATGAGACGATAACTCTTAGCATTCCGTGAATTCACCGTGCGGGTGCCGGGTCCATAGTGTGGCAGAGGGAACACAGTGGCAGTGATTGAGGCTTGTGACCCAAGTGTAAAAACGTATAAAACTGACGTATTACTGAGTATATACGTATTATTGAGAAAACACTATCTGAAATACGAAAACACGTCGCACCAATCCCAAAGTCGAAACGTAAACACAACCAATCAACTGCACGCATTTCCGAATCAACTGCCCGATACACACCCTTGACCCGGCGGGTTTACACCAAACGGGACGCGACACAAAAACTCTTTACTAAGAACTGCAACTCAAAATCATTTCGAATAATCGCGAGAGAGATTGAGTCGTCACCAAGTTTCGATTTCGATGCCTGGTGCATTCGCGCGCGCAGATACGACTGAGCGTCCGTCAGCATGATTCATCTCCGCGGACTGGTGGAGCCAAGGAAAACGAAGCGAACAAAAAAACCGGTGTACAACACACGCCGCGCTGGCGGCCGACTAAAAAGTTAAAAACATAGTGGGCACGAGAGCAGAACCAGCCGCGGTCCGAATGCCTCATCGCTAGATCTCGACTTATCAAATTTCGCTAGCCGCCGATAGATCGCGCGAGAACCCGTTTCCGAAATGGTTTTTATTGGCACATCTATCTATAGGTTGCTCGGAGAGCGTCCGACATTTTTTGTGTGCTCACGATCGGGTCTATGCGAAGGCTTCAAGAACGGAAATCTAGTTCTCAAACAAGAGTAGTCGAGACACTTTATTGTACACCAAATACAGTACCTAATAAGGAATAATAAGGAAATAACATGAACAACGGAGCACAGGCGTTCTTATCGCTAAAAGCGATTTCTAAGGTCATCCATATAAATCCATAAATTTGACGATATATATATAGACGAATATAGATATAGACGAATATAGATATAGACGAAAACTTGGATTCACCGTGCGGGTGTCAATTACAACAAAACCGTTAACAATTCAAGACAGTAACCTTAGTTATTCACTAATTATTTAATTGTAAGGTATCCTGCTGCATATTGATTGTTACCCATGACAGTCTTCTGCTCTGCCGTCACCACAAGGCAAAAGTTTATCATTTAAATATATCGCATAATCACGTCTGCGCAAGAGTGCTTTGTTCGATTGCACTTCACCAATATCGTTTGGAATGGAAAGCTCAAAAAGTACTGTGTCATTCGTGTAGAAAACATTGCACAACAAGACAGAACGCACTGTCATAATACCACAATTAATATATTTACGAGTCGGATGTAATGTAAGTGTAGTTAATAATTTACGTGTACAGGAAAACTTGCAAAGTGAGTAAAATGGCGAATGATTTATATGACAGCTGCCATATATCTATGCCATAAAAGTGCTGCGGATTTTGTGCAATAAATAAGTTTTTAAGCTGTGTGGTGACGGCACAGTAGAATAGAAGATTACAATTGGCTGACCCCCTATTACACTGGACCCGAAATAAGACGGCGAAATGTGGGTCCAGTACCTCTGCCTATCTCTGAGGAGAAAAAGCGTGATTTATTTTTATTTTTGTTAAAAAAATATTGTAATCAGTGAGTTCACTGTCGAAGGTCTCCATATCTAATTCACGGCGACGGTATACTGGACAGACGGGATGAGTTAATTGATATTAAGTTGCTTCTAATTCTCGAGCACAATAGAAGCTCAGACTACAAAGACCTGAATTAAGATTTAATAGCTTTAACGCGTTCGCATGTGAGCCCAGAGGTTAATAGTTTATACCAATATGGGTGAATTTACTAACAACGTAAGTCCTTTAATGCTATGTGTGTTTCCCCTTCCACTCATATCTGTCTGGCACCATCAAGCCATCTATTGCCTAGTTGTCCATCACACGGAAAAGATTTAGAGTATAATATTAAAAGCGATGGAAAGGACAAAGTCGAGAGACAGATGGACGGAGAATGATTGGGATGACAATATTCCAATCCAATCCATACCTGCTGCTCAAACTTTTTCTTATTATTTTTCGGCTTACTTGAAATCTACAAACTGTACTGTACTGTTGAGCGGGGGTGGTTTACACGCAACGAAACGAACTCCTCGGGCGATAGCGAGGACAGGTCATGCAAAACCTCCCATCTCCAATTACCACCATGGCAGTCATAACATAATACATGTAAGGCAATATTATAAATTCGTAAACCTCGCCTATTTGTTTGTTAGCCGTAGGGGAAGGCAGAGGTAGATTGAGCCCACGTTTCGCTCATTATTTCAGGTCGCATGTAATAAATAAGTGGCGAGTCAATTGCTATCTAGATATACCTATCTGTGGCCATCTATATGGCACTTAAACCGCAGTATATTGCTAGGTGGTATAAGAGGAACGCTGCTCTCTAGTCGCCTTGTACGACACCCGAGGGAGAGAGTGGGAGCGGTGACAATTGTATTCTCTGCCGTCACCACACGGCATGACAAGAAATATTCAACACACAAACAACTATGACTCTAGTAAGACACACATACGTGATTATTACTCGTCAGAGTCAGGATTCGGTAGCCAACCGTTAGCCAACTAATCTACTGTCGGTAGCCAATAGGATTGACTAGGTTTGACATAGACCAAGTCGGCCGCCAAAATTAAACAAAAATGCCGAAGAGAACGCTTATTTTAAGCACATTTATGCAAATTAATATTCAGTTTCCCATTAGTCACGAATTTCACTTTCTAAATCTAAACTGATCGTAATTCGTGAACTGCCGCCTCATTTTCATTTGCGGATTCAATTAAAGTATTTAATGATCTCGTTATTGTTTTTCCACGCTCAGATTGGTTACGTTAAAAGTGGGGCGAGGGTTTTATTGAATTTTTACGTAATCTAAATAAGACGAAGTACTTTCGTAAGTTATACACTGGAACATGTGTCCAAGGCGGCTCTCACAAGGTCTTACCAAATATGGCTGGGCATAGAGAGAAGTCGAAGGTGAGAGTTGACATGTTGTGAAGGGATCCTGTAAACCTACACTTAGGTCACAAGTCCCAAGCGCTGCCACTTATTCCCCTTCTGCTACACTCACTATGGATGGTCCCGGCACCCGCACAGTAAGTCCATGGAATGCTAAGAGTTATCGTCTTGCCAACGACACTTGAGATTGACCCCCGAATACAGAAACGCTAATCAAATTTGGGGCACTGCTTAAAAACTTAAGTGGACATTACCTGTCAGAATTTGTATGGAAAAACGTCAATTTTGACCATATTTAAATGTTAAGCTAGACTCAAACTTTGATTAGCGTGTCTGTATTCGGGGGTGAGACTACTCAACTACTGTTTGGAAATCGATTGAAAGCACAAATTCGATTAATAAATTTTGACATTTTGTGGTGGCCTAACGAGCTGTTAACTGTACCTACTGTACTTATTTCATAGGATGGTAGATATAATATAATTTGCAAGTACTTCCGTTCCTAGCATATTTACTAAGAACAAAAATTCCTCGCCTCTATTACCGTGCCCGATACATGGTAATAGGTTTGCCACATATATGGGACTTAACATTTGGCGAAACGTGGGTGTTAATTCACCTCTGCCTACCTCCTCGTGGATATAGGCGTGATTTATGTATGTATGTATCTTTATATATAAAATAATAAATATCTGATTATCAAATATTAAAGCTTCATATTTATTTCCATCGAGCTCGCAATACGATTACACTAGCGCCATCTCGTAGAAGCTGCGGGAACTTCTTAGTGGCGTGTTTTTAATTTGTAACTGACAATAAATAACATACCTTTAAAAAAGGTTCATTTAATAAAACAACACTATAGCCATGGTAGGTAATTCTTAACATTTTCTTTATGATTCATTGTAATTAAGATTTACGTTGGCCTCAACTATGACTCGTGTTGAAAGTAACAATACTTGCCGACAGGTGTCGCTGTTGGACCTATCTATAATATTACCTACGAGAAATAAACAAAAGTTTACTTTCTGCATTTCATGTAATTGTAATTATTAGATCCGGTTATCTCGGTGCACTAACGTCACGATAGAGTAATTAATATGGAGATAAAATGGCAACGCGGGTGCTAGTTCACCTCTGCCTACCCGTTCGGGGATATAGGCGTGATTTATGTATGTATGTTAAATGGCACCCAGGGGTAATTGTTGTAAATGTCACTCTATTCAATAACAGCAACAAATATTTTTGAACTGTTTTTTTTTAAATATTTACGGGATAGTTCAGGATACTACTGATGTATAAATACAATAATATACAATAGTATGTATGTATGTTAAATGGCACCCAGGGGTAATTGTTGTAAATGTCACTCTATTCAATAACAGCAACAAATATTTTTGAACTGTTTTTTTTTTAATATTTACGGGATAGTTCAGGATACTACTGATGTATAAATACAATAATATACAATAGTATGTATGTATGTTAAATGGCACCCAGGGGTAATTGTTGTAAATGTCACTCTATTCAAAAACAGCAACAAATATTTTTGAACTGTTTTTTTTAATATTTACGGGATAGTTCAGGATACGACTGATGTATAAATATGATAATATATAAAAACCGGCCGGCGCGAAGAGTTCCATACTATAAAAAAGAAAAAAGGCAAAATAATCCTATTTGTTGTATAGGAGCCCCCTTAAATATTAGTTTTATTTTGTTTATTAGTATTTGTTGTTATAGCGGCCTAGCGGCAACAGAAATACCTACATCATCTTTGAAAATTTCCACTGTCTCATTATCACGGTTCATTGATACAGCCTGATGACAGTCGGACGGACGGACGGACAGCGGAGTTTTAGTAATAGGGTCCCGTTTTACCCTTTGGGTCCGGAACCCTAATAAAACCAGCCCGCCTAGCATGACCACTGAAACACGAAAAAATATGATAAAGCCATTAGTCGCTTTGATCTGTCAAAAAACAATAGATTTTTGACAGTTCTAAGCGACTATTCGATTTAATTTCAACATTTAATAAATGTTAGAAAAAATTGTTTCAAAGATTTTGGTGGCTAGAAAAATTATGGTCTTGATGCGGGAATCGATTGCCCGGATTGCAGTGGACTCAGGTTCCATTCCCGGTTCAAGACCATAATTTTTCGAACTTTTTCTAACCACCAAAATCTTTGTAGTTCTAAGCGATATATGGCTATATTATATCGTGTTTCGAAGGTCATGTTAGCCGGGCAGTTACAGTTAGAGCACTTGCGCACTACAATCCAAATCCGATCCGAATCCGAGATTTTGACATTCCGTTTTGTAGCCGTAAAACTATATCTATGGTAGCTTACGCACTGCATCCAATTTGATTGCGATCGTATGTAGTGCGTTAGCGCTCTTACAGGGTAAATTGAGACTCACCCGGTGCGTAGTGGCGAGATGCGGGAGGTGCGCGGGCGCAGCGCGCTCGTCGCTCGACTCGTCGCCCGACCGCTCGCCAGTGAACACCGAATCGTGCGACACGGACAGCCCACTGCCGTAAGCGCCCTCTCTGTTAGACATAAATGCCAAAAATTATAATTATGCTAAAATCGTAACTACAAACAGGCATTATCACATGTTTTGATCATACAGAACATACAAAGTATAAGTGAATACGTGCCTTCTAATGGATACGTAAATCGCTATACATTGCTGGGTGGTTAAGAGGAACGCTGCTCGGGAGAGATGCGGGGTGGTGACAATTATATTGTGCTCTGCCGTCACCACATGTTATAGGCTCAGGTAGTATAGTTACAACAACCATGACCATTCTATATTTTTCAAAAAACAGTGTAGTAATTTTACACAGCTATTTAAACTTCCTTCCGAACGTCTGCGCCTAGCTCGGCAGTGAGGATATTAACGGGCTTTGATGATGTATTTTCTTTTAGGGTGTTACCACAGCAATCGATAAATTTTCGATCAACGTCATCAATCGACAAACAATTATTGTAATGGCCGATCGATTAAAGCATCGACCGATCGATTGATGTGTAGTAACACCCTTACATTATGATCGCATTATAAAATATAAATAAACGGTCAAGTACGAGTCGGACTCGCGCACGGTTCCGTACCATTTAATAATAAACCAAGCAAAATCACATCTGAGGCAACTGAAACACATCTTAATATTATGTGGAAATTTCAACTGTCTAACTGTCACGGTTCATGAGAAACAGAACAGCCTGGTGACAGACAGACGGACGGACGGACAGCCGAGTCTTAGAAATAGGGTCCCGTTTTACCCTTTAAGACGGAAACCTATTAGTCTGTTATATTACCACTATATAAATTATAATGGTCGCCGGCGGCTTCGCTCGCGTCAATGTACCAAATAACCTTATAGCCTTCCGCAATGAATGGACTATCCTATACAGAAAGACTTTTTCAATTTGAACCAGTAGCTCCTGAGATACGTGCGTTTAACCATACAAACAAACAAAATCTACAGCTTAATAATATTAGTATAGATACTAACTTCAGCCGTGTGGTGACGGCCGAGTAGAATACAATTGTCACCACCCCAAATCTCTCCCGTGGGTGTCGTACAAGGCGACTAAGGATAAATCAGCAGCAGCGTTCCTCTGATACCATCTAGCTATGTACCTACTGCGACTTTTGTGCCCGATAAATGGCAATAGGCTCGCCACCTATTACATGGGACCTAACATAATTGGCGAAACGTGGGTGCTAGTTCACCTCTGCCTACCCCTTCGGGAACATAGGCGTGATTTATGTATGTATGTAGATACTAACTTTCTCCTCGCGTGCCTGTCGGCGTCGAGCAGCTCGCTGGTGGAGCTGCTCTTGGGGTCGGGCGAGCATGCGCGCGCGCCGCTGCCCCGCCGCTTGAACATGCGCCGGAGCCCGCGCAGGAACCGACCCGTGCGCCCTTCGCCTGGAACCGAAACAAATCAATATTAGTAAATGAATTATACTGGGTGTAACAGAGAGGTTTACTGAGTCATATTTAAAGGGGTTATTCAGGTCATCAAACTGAACCACATTCGCTAAGATACCAAAATCGAAATCTCAGAAAAAAAATCACTTCCCCCATACTAAACTGGGAACCAGCTGACTTCAGTTTGTATGGGGTAGTGTTTATTTTTTCTGAGATTTCGATTTTGGTGCCTTAGCGAAAGTTGTTCAGTTTGATGGCCTGAATAACCTCTTTAAATATGACTACACCTCTCTGTTACACCTTGTAGTATTAAGGGCGATAAAACCAACGAATGTCTCAACTCTCAGATCGCAAGAATTTCAAGTTCAAAATTCAAAATGCGATCTGGCTTTCTTTTTTATTGCCCGATGTAAGATCATAGTTTTATGTAACTAAGACTATCCCAGCCCGGCTAGCATTACCACGGAAACAAGATATGATAAAGTCATTTTTTATCGCTTTCATACATACTTCTTTCTTCTTCTTCCTGCCCTGTTCCCAGTCTATCTAGGGTTGGCGCAATATGTTTCCTCTTCCATTCATATGTCAGACGTCATCAAGCCATCCACTCCCTTTTGATTCATATCATCCATCCCACCGTAAAGGTGCTAGTGATGAATGAATGTATAGAAAAGAGACGGAACGGACCGTGTCGAGAGACCTATGAACGGAGAGAGTGATTAAAATGACAACATTCCAATCCATACTGCTCAAGGTTTTGACTTAGGTTTTACAGTCGGCCGCCTGCCTGACACCAACCCTCTTTGGGTATGCTGTTTTTGGTGGTTTGCCCACCATTCGGGTGCCCCAAGGTGCTTATTGGTCTGCACCGGGCAATCTCCCTTAGTCGACTTTTACGACACCCATGGGATGAGTTGGGGCTGGCCTATTCTACGTTATTTGTTCGCTCCCAGGCCAGCATAGAAATCGCTTTCATACGTACATACAGACATAAATCACGCCTATATCTCCAAAGGTGTAGGCAGAGGTAGCACCCACGTTTCGCTAAATATGTTAGGTCCCATTTATCGGGCACGATAGTCGCACTATGTGCTAGGTGCTATAAGAGGATTCAACTGCCAAAAATTAATAAGAGGTCTTTCATTAAAATTTTAGAGCAGACCTACTACACTTACTGCCGCACTCAGAGACGTCAATTAACTTTAATGAGTATTTAATGTCAAACATTTTCATTCAAATCTAGACCATAGACCCGGCAAGAATAGCGACTAGTTTTGAATTGTCGTTTTTTGACGTTAAGTACTCATTAAAGTTATTTGACGTCTCTGGAGCCTGTTTCACAAACGACGGGTAAGTTCTGGATAGCTTACTTGGCAGATCATTTGACAGTTGTAACATGAAATATTATGTCAATTGAACTGCCAAGTAAGCTATCCAGAACTTACCTGTCGATTGTGGAACAGGCCCTTACCTTGACTAAAAATGCATATTGTGCGGTAAAACTAAAACAAAATCAGTGTAAATAGTTCTATAATGAAAATCGCGAGAGCTTTTTGTATTGATATCGACTCAAAAAGCACTCGACCGATCAACTCAACGCGATCATCCGTTTGAGCACTTCCTAGCCAAGTAAGAAGCATATTAAGCACCACAGCCTTTATATAGATTGTAAACAATGACGTCAATCTTATATCGGAGCGTCAGGGAAAGTCCTACCTATGACGAAATACTAACAGAATATGCAAGATGTAACATAGTTATGATAATCTTAGCAATTTTCGTTACGAAGGTATGCGTTAAGCCTTTTATTATAAATTATAAATAATATCATTGTT
The DNA here is from genome assembly GCA_963931975.1 of Cataclysta lemnata. NCBI lineage: Eukaryota > Metazoa > Arthropoda > Insecta > Lepidoptera > Crambidae > Cataclysta > Cataclysta lemnata. The sequence goes on along the minus strand of OZ008339.1, from coordinate 24,931,209 downwards.
ATAATACAGTTGCTTAATTGACTATGGATGAGTGAGGTAACAAAAATGTGAGTGAAAGAAAAATAAAATAAATTAATAAATAAATATAAGAGAAAGGAAGCGGCAACACGTCACTAGTTTCGTTTAATACAAGAGAGACGTAACTCAAAAATAGAATTTCATTCATCACAAGCACCTTTCCGGTGTGATGGATTATATGAATCAATTGATATAATACACTACTGATAATAAAATTAAAATTAATTCTATATAGATAGGTTACCTGACTTGTACCTAATTCATAATCTGTAAAAATACGATAGCATTTTATTTAAATTATGATAAAATCTACCCTCTCATCCGCTCATTTATATTGCTGTGCCCATCAGGGTCCATAATTGTGCCTTTACTGTATATTTAAGAACTAATGTAAAAATTATGGTATCCAAAAAAGATTTGAATTTGAATTTGAACATCTGTCCGATATGAACAGAAGAGCAAACATACTGCGCCGACCCCAGAGACTGGGAACATGGCAGGAAGAAAGACGTCAATTTCATACATTTTGTATTCTATGCATTCGATAAATTGGCCACTTGACTAGGGTGAGAAGCGCCCAGAGTGTACCTGGTTAGCGCCACGCATGTAGACCAGTAGGCCTATTCCCTAACTTTTTTTGACAGTTGAAAGTGATGATCACCGAACTATTTACGTATCCATTACTACTTTACTATAATGTTATTGTGACACTTGTCCTGTGATAACAGCAATGTATTAGTAAATAGTTCGGTGATAATCACTTTCAACTGTCAAAAAAAGTTAGGGAATAGGCCTACAGCCCGGCTAGCATGACCACCCAAACACGATATGATACAGCCACAGATATATCAATTTAAGTTAATCCGGGACCAAAGGCTTATATTGATATATCTGTGGATACGGCCGTATATCGCGTTAAACTGTAAAAAATCATTGGATTTTCGACAGTTCAAACCGATAAATGGCTTATTTAATACAGGCTTATTCAAGTATTAAAATCCAATGATTTTTTACTGTTCAACGATAATAGGCTACCTATTTCATATCGTGTTTGGGTGGTCATGCTAGCCGGGCAGGTTTTCGGTTTCCCGTGATGGATAAATTGTGATGAAGACGAAGAACAGTGGATACATACCATGGGTGTGGGGATCGGTGTGCGGTGGCCGGTAGGGCGGCTCGAGCGAGCCTTCGCGCACGCAAGACATGAGACCCGCGCCGCCGCCCGACATCCGCACGCGCCTGCAAACAGAAACACATCGTCAAAGCTACATCATCATCATCATCATCATCACCAGCAATGTCCACAGGCCTTTCCTATGGATGGAATAATATAGGGAGAAGGGGCCGTAACCTAACCCACCACACTGGCCCAGTGCGGGTTGGGGGGCACTAACGACTGCAGATGCCGCCGAGACCAACGGCTTAACGTGTCTTCCGAAGCACGGAGGAACTCGAAATAATAAATTTTAGGTCACCCATAAATCATCAACGCTACAAGCATACACAAAATTGCAATACACGCTGCGTGCCTGTGACGCAATATTGCATGACGCTAGCAGCTTGCAGAGTTACAATAATATAACGAGGGACGTGTGAGTTATTCTTTTTCTTTTCACGTTACAGATGTATACAGGGCCAATGGATTAATGTGCTGACGTGCGACCCGAGTCACGGAGGCGTTAATTATCAATCGCAAGTATTTAACGCCCAAACCGAAGGCGAGGGCGTTTAAAATGCGATCTGAGGCTTCTTTTTTAATCGCCCGAGGTAAGATCATAGTTTTATGTCACCCCCTGACCAAGAAGTGGGATTTATCGTATCATCCTGGTGATAACGGCGAAGAATTAAATTGCATTGGAACTCTTAGTCGACTTGTATGACACCCTTGAGACACAGGGGTGGTGACAATTGTATTCCTCTCTGCCGTCACCACACGGCACTATTATTACAAAATCATACAATCTATTACAGTAATCTTTTTCGTAGGTTACGAACTTTAGGGGGGGAGGGTCTCGAAACCTTACTCGGGGGGTCACCTGCAAAAGGAATAGGCAAGGTGCTATACATATTACAATACAAAACACAGTTTCAGTGAGAATGAAATGAAGTAGAGAGTAACTTTTTATCTGTCTATTGCCTAAAGGGTCGCTAGAACTTTCAACCTGGGGGTGACGTATTTGAAAAAAATGTAAAACACTGTATTACAGGATCCTGCCAACCAGCGAGATAGCATCTCTCAATTCGGAAGATGCAGCCATTAGCGCCGTGAAAGTGACGGAACGAACGATAGACGAAAGGCATATCCATCGCATGGTACAAGGTCAGTAACTGTTTACCCGCACCACGCAAGGTCAAGGATAGCTCGTATTGCAGATCGATACGGATGCTGCGAGCGACAGAGACAGCTGCAGATACACGTGTGCCGGAGAAGGACGCAGCGTTGTACAGCATCAATGTAAGTGAAAAGCGTGATGTAAATCGTCAAGAAAAAAGACAGATATTCTTTTCTGGACAGTGAAAAACTCAATTAGATTTTGCCTCTCAAATTGCTGGTGATCAACAAAAGGGTTAAATGAGATTTATTTGAAAAATGGGCGAACTGAGACCGCATTGTTTCGAGTCGTTCTCTAGTCTCTAGGTCACTTGGCATTGGTAATTTAAAGTATGAAAGCTACCATATTAAAACTGTATATCCCTAAACGTAAAATAAATTGCAACATCTTGAGATGAGATATTAATAGATTTTCTATAAGTCACTGTAATCAGTTTTTCTCTATCAATTTAAAATAACTATAAACACTAAATTTTATGCCTATAACTTAGCTTACTCACTGACGTCACCAGACACAGCAGAATACAATTGTCACAACCCTCAAACACAATCTCCTGCGGGTGTCGTATAAGATGACCAAAGAGTTATAAGATGGGCAGCAGCGATCCTGTTTACCATTTAGTAGCAATTTATTGCAATTTACATACTCGATAGATGGCAATAGACTCGCCATAAGTGACATGTGTTAATCACACCACCTCTACTACTCTCATATTATATCATTATCTCATATTATAGTATGTTATTCACAGCTCTCGCTGCCATTGAGTCCTTCGAAGGAGAAGTACCTACCTACTTACCTAGATTTAAATTAGTATAAAAGTTGTCGAGATGAAATAGATGGAACTATCTTAATGGAACTACAAAAGACGAATCAGAAAAGATTCGTCATGCGTTTGCCTTTTGCCTTTTAACCGCCACCATTTATTATACGAAGAGAAGCTAAATAGTATAAAATTTTCATTGCAATCCAAGGTTCAGATGACTCCACTCTGTAAAACGGCTTTTAAGTCACATCGAATCTCATCTACACAAATGTAAGTAAGATCATACAGCTGTGTGGTGGTGTTAAAAATAGGCGCGATTGAATAATTATACTATACGCGAATAAGCATGATTTAATTGATCAACAATTTACTTAGGGAGAAGTGTGTTTGTATTTGTAAAGTGGTGCCGTGTGACGTCAGAAAAAGTACAATTGTCCCCACTCCCAATCTGTCCCGCGGGTGTGGTACAAGGCGACTAAGGGCTAAGCAGCGATGAATAATAGACAGCAGCGTTCCTCTCATACCATCTAGCAATATACTGCGATTTAGGTGCCCGCCAGACGGCAATAGCCTCGCCACCCATTATTGTTTATTTACACATATTATTTATACATGTACCTAAAGTAATTCATGTAACGTGGCTAATTAATCCCTACCAACCTTACCTCCTCCTCTGGGGATATTTTTTATTATAACTATGTGATTTATATATGTGTACGCGCGCGCGCGTGTGTGTGTGTGTGTGTAAGGAAGATCAAAGCCAGTTCAAAAGGTCGAGGTGTGATGTCAACGTATTATGAGACAAATTGCGCGACCGACGAAGTGACAAAGGCGCCATTAATTGTTCGTAATCGGTTAATTTGCGCGCCAACTCCCGCGTACTGGATGTAACATTGTAACTTACGAGGATTTTCCTAATTATAGCCTCACAGACACAGACGAGTTGTGAGATGTCGAGACCGAGGCGTAGGCGCCCGAATTCTTCTTTACAGGTTGTGTTTAATATGCTGTTAACTTGATACAACCAAGCACTGTCTATATGAGTAAATATAAGGCGATTCTACCTTATTAGCTGCAGTAATAGAAACTTTTTTATTACTTTGAATATTTTTACTTAAACTAAACTTGAATTTCCCACTCTTACCCGCTATAAGCTGGTAAGTGATTTGATGATTTGTGACAAATACTCACGTGTACCAAGAAGACATATCAGAATAATTGAATGTATTATTGTTGATTTTTATTAGAACATTATATGTTTGAAAAAAATTAGAACATGAAAAGTTCGAAAAATTATAGCCGAGTGGTAAGGGCATCATTCCGAGTTGCGGAAGTTTCGATTGCCGCATCAAGACGAAATTTTTTCGAACTTATTCTGACCTATTTTTCTTTCTAATAATAAATAATTGAATGTTGTACTTATGGGATCAGGTACATGTACATTGGTAAACGATGGTTACATCACGACTATTGAATTAATGTGAATCAAGTTTCGCTTCACAAAGCCTGGGAACTGGGCCTCGCTGTGGTCAACTGCAGTCTGACAATGTTGCGACATGATGTACTGTAACTAAGCCGGGACCGCCTCTGTTGCTAAAAGAATAAAGGCACAAATTACTGTGCCTAACAGTCACGTATATTTGACAGAGCATTTTCGACATTCGGTGTTGCTAATTCAAGAACATTTTATTTGGAAGTGCGTGCAGTTTAAAAGTCTTCTGAAGTTATTTTTATCATACCTAATTGCTTTTGACAACGTTTACCATATTGTAGAGCCTCCTCGACAGTGTGGTAAAGGTTGACAATGCGAGCGAATAGTTCAAATTACCATACATTTCCCTACCTTGTATCACAAGTAAAATAAACAACATATACATCTTCCTGCCCTGTTTAAAGGTTATCTCGGTATGTTTTTTCCATTCAAACCAGCTAGAGGTCATCAACCTTTTTAATTCGTATCATATATCGCATCGGAGAATAAGTAATTATGAATGAATTTCTAAAAAAAGATGAGAGAGAGATGAACGGAGAGTGGTGGGCGACAACATTCCGATCCTGCTTAAGGTTTTGACTTAGGTTTTACAGCCTGCCTGCCACCAACCCGCTTTGTGTATTAATGTGTATTAGGAATATCGCAAGTAAAACAACAAGGTTAAGGGCCTGTTTTACAATCGACAAGTAAGTTCGATGTACCTTACTTTGCAGTTCAATTGACATATATTTCATATTACAACTGTCAAATGATCTGCGAAGTAAGCTTCTACTGCCGCACTCAGAGACATCAAATAACTTTAATGAGCACTTAATGTCAAAATTTTTCATTTAAATTTAGACCAAAGACCTGACAAGATTAGAGACTATATTTGAATTGTAATTTTTTGACAATCAGTACTCATTATGGTTAATTGACGTCTCTGAGTGCGGTTAGAACTTAGTTGTCGATTGCGAAACAGGCCCTTAAACTAATAAAACCTCATATAAAATACAAAATGTCCCTGCCTCTATTAAAAGTGTTCTTCTGCAAGAAGCTCTCGGTTGAACAACTTATAAAACGGAGACACCAGGTGGCGGACTTAAGACGAGGCAACTTAATGCAAATTCTCATAATTTATAGACCCTTAGCAGGCTATTTTAAAACCAAATAAGTCTGGGTAATTGCTTTCGTTACTTCGGGAGCTCTTCACTGAATAATGTTTAGCGATGTCGCGTGCGGTGTTTATGTTGATGAAACATTTCATACATCATAATGTATTCGTCATTCAGAGTCAAGATTTAATAAATACAAACATACATTTATTCTTTGGATAGAAAAAGTTAAAGAATAACTAGAAAGAGTTAGAAAATGTTAAAAGAAAATCAAAATAGTATGTAAATCAAGCTCCCAGAATTTTTATTATGTGAAGCCACATTGCATTTGGTAACATACGTGTCGAAATTAGAAAGATTTGGACAGTCTGATCAATCCAAAAACTCAGCGGTGTTGTCTATATTTAAAGTTATCGATCGTTCGAGCCCAAATTGAGTTCATTATTTTCGTGTTTTTAAGACTGTAGGTAACAGTGGTTACGGCCTACTTTACATTGTAACACAATGTTTGTTCAGATGTTACACGGCAATGCTAGGACGTGTGGCGACCTCGTAATTTGGAGCAGACTGCTTTGTTTTTAAACTTACACCGCTCAACAATATCTAAGGATGTTTTTTGTACACCTACTTCATGTTCTACCAGCCTTCATTCTTATAACACTGACATATTCTTTGCAGTTTTTCAATGACTTACTTAATTATGGTAATCCGTCGTAACATTGAATAAATTGCATAGAAATCGTCAGTATTTTTATAATGATCGTCGACACAACATTAAGTAAAATCAATAAAAATATCAATATACTTCATTAGATGACTGTATACGGCAAAAGAGAGGAACCTCTGGGCCCGAGTGTAAGGAAAGAAAAAAGAAAAACTATATATGTAATTTTATTACTTAACTTTTCTTTTAAATTTGTTATACCCAAAGTGGGTGATTAAGTAAAAAGTACCATTTAAACTAAGTACCGACCTTATGTATGTACACTTAATTTGCAAAAAAAGAATACGAAATATGAAAATAATTTATACGTTAGTCAATTTATGCCCTAATGAATTTCGGCGTTAAATGTTCTGTTAAATAGCCTTTTCCACAGTCAATTCCAAGTAATTACCTAACAAACAATCCTTCATCGTGCGTCAGTTAGCTGCTCACTCAGATATTCAATACATGCCAATGTTCTAGCTTTCGTACCGGGCCGTATTAATTTCACTAATGTCCGATAATGGAATCTATTTCAACCTGATTTGAATTTCAAATCATTTGTGAGCCACCACGCCGTTTTCACTGGCACGGTTGGTTAATTGAAACTAATTGGTTGCGCAAAAAATATGTACTATAGACTCTCGCGACATTTTACAGTAAGGAAAGGTGGCCCATGACGGGTATACTGCTTAAAACGGCTATTCTCGTCATTGAACTACTATTACTAGCGTATTCTCGTTTACAAATTCATTTGTAAATGTTCCTGTCAATCTTACTTATTGATTGTTTTCTTGAGAGGACAAGTGAAAATTTTAATTATAAGGTAATTATGTCGCCTTGGGTGTATGGAACAATTTTATACGTAGGAGTCTATGTACGTTTTGGGCTACCTTATCCTATATTTAAGAATAGCTTCGTTTTACAGTCCATTACTTCATTGCAGAGGTAATAAACAAATCATTATTTACTATTTCATCTTCTTCCTGCCCTGTTCCCAGTCTTTATAGAAATCTAGAGTCGGCACAGGTATGTTTCTCTCAGTCCATTCATATCGGTCAGACGTCATCACGCCATCCATTCCTTTATGATTCATATCAGAAAAGAGACGGAAAGGAGCATGTCGGGAGATCGATGAACGGAGGGAGTGATTGGAATGTATACTACTACTACTGCTCAAGGTAGGTTAGGTTTTACAGCGGGCCGCCTGCCTGACACCAACCTTCTTTGGGTATGCTGTTGATGGTTTGCCCTTCGCCATTCGGGTGTCCCAAGATACTTCGGGTAATCTACTTTAGTCGAATTTTACAACACTCATAGGGAGTGGCCTATCAACCATAGGCAATGTCTTTGCCCAAACAGTAAGAACATTAAAGGGCTGGTGGAAGGAGGAACTAGCGAGTGCCAGCCAATAATTCTGTCATACCGAAGTTAAGTCATGTCGCAGTGCAGTTCGAGAGCGGGTAATAGGAACGAAGCCGGTGGTTTTGTAATTGTTATGGGCCTTGGAGACGGTCAATCAGCTTTGCGTCAAGCTCGTTCATTTTCTATGTGTTTCATTCTGTTGGTAGGTCTAACAGATCTTTTTTATGTCTGTTTGATTTGTTTGACATAAAAAAGATTTGTTTTACCTAGCAACAGAATACACAGAAAATGATCGAGCTTGACGCGAAGCTGATTCACCGTCTCCGAGGCCCATAAAACACAAAGTTACACTCCATGAACTTACCGGTGATTTCAGGGGTTTGTTTCGACGCCGGTTGCCATGGTTACCGGCGGCCCTAGCTCGACCTGTAAACAAAAGAAACCAATTTGAGAACTCACGTTACAACGAAAGGACATATAGAGGCACTTCATGAATTTATAAAAGATTAATTGATGCCATTAACCTGGTTGTTGTGATCGGAAGTAACGTAGCCTAAGTACTATACAACATATTGTAACAGCTAACTTAGTCATAAATAGGTACTTAACTTACATAACTTACTTAAGTGGGGTTATTGAAAAATCGAAATTGTTAATTTTTTTTTGGGAAAGAACCACGGAGCACTAAATAAACTAAACAAAACCCATATAAACTAAACCCATATAGTCTTTGGTAAGTACCCATACAGATTGTTCGGTCAGTAAAGCAAAATGTATGGGAAACAATGTGGAAGTTTTGATATCACCATTAAATTACCTATTATATAATACATAAATAAATTAGCAAAGTCTTATCTTTCTCGTAAAATCACAAGAAACCATTTATTTCAAACGGTGTTTTCTCCAATTCAGAAATAGGAACATGATGAATGAGCTTAATTTTATCGTTATCACCGCTTACAATCGTGAGACCTGTCACATTTTCCACCAACATTTCACCATTAATTACGACGGTCAGATTTATTGCTGTAAAATATGAATATGTTATAAATATGTCGCCGGTGAATAACAATGGGCCCCCTACTACATGGGCCCTAAATAAGGCAACACGCGGTGTTAAATCACCTCTACCTACTGCTTAGGGGAGACAGGCGTGATTTGTGTATGTAAATATGAACGGTAAAATTAAAAAAGTACATAGTGGGAGGAACCTAATCTAATTGACGAAACGTGGGTGTTAATTCACCTCTGCCTAACCCTTGGGGGACACAAGCGTGATTTGTGTATGTGTGTGTGTGTATGTATGTAGATAGTGGGAAAGTACGGATAATTAATTATTTGCCCGAATTTTAAATGCAACAATTTCGTGGGCCATTAATTCAAATAAACAATAATTAATTAATTTGCCATTACTATTTCATTGCAATCAATAAGGTTATTATATTAGCACAAGTTGCTTTTACAATGTTAATCATATAAGATTATTTTCCAATTAATATGATCCCATGTGTTTAGTTAATAACTTAGTATGAACGAAACTTTGTTATTGGCATACCTAGCCGCCGCCGAATGCCAATACAAAGTTTGGCCGGTAATATAATATATGTCTTATTTTCTGTAAAGCGGGGCTAATTCACTACACGTATATGCCCGCGGGCATGCCTGCCTGTATGTCTATTAGGTCTGCGCGATCTTTGCTTAGTGTAGGACCGTCACAGTCTGGCCTATACAATCGATGTCCGTGCTTCGATTGTATAGGCCAGTGCGGGCCTGTGCGGGCCTGTGCGGGCATGTCCGTGTAGTGAATTCCCCACTTTAGTAACACTTTTTAGTAGTTATTTTTGTATTCGAGTTTGATATCAACATTATATAAATGTTAAAAAAATTAGTACAAAGATTTTGGTGGTTAGAAACACAGGTCAGTGTCTTGGTTGGCCGGATAGCAGCGGACGCGGGTTCGATTCCCGCATCAAGACCATAATTTTTCAAAATTCTTTTTCTAACCACCAAAATCTTTGTAGTTATTTTTCTTCCTGTTTATCTGGGGTCGGCGCAGTATGGTTTCTCTTCCATTAATACCGGACAGACATCATAAGACCATGTCGACAAGACCGTTAACTGTAGGGAGTGATTGGAATGACACCTCCCAATCCATACTACTGAGCCGGCCGCCTGCCTGACACCAACCCTCTTTGGGTATGCTGTTGTTGGTGGTTAGCCCACCACCATTCGGGTGCCCCAGCCTAGATGCTTTTTGGTCTATACCGGGTCATCTCCTTTAGTCGACTATTACAACACCCCTGGGGTTAGTAGGGGTTGGTACATTCCACATTATTTTTTCGCTCCCAGGCCAGCATAAAAGACATTCGTATCTCAAGATACGATTGTTTACACATTGATATGGCACAGACAGAGAGGTAAACTTAAGCACTATATGCTTAAAATAGATATAATTTAAATTAGTCTTATGGATTAAATGAATTGAAATTTAAATAGGATAATTATTATCGGAATTAATATGGCTAGCCCCAGTTTAATCCAGACTTCTGTCCGTGGCATTTAATATACGGACGTTATAACACAATCACATGTATACCTTCATCCATTGTAACAAAGTTAATTTTCGTAATGACGCATCATGCCGATACCGTGCAGCGTGCAACTTCATTATAACTACCTACGTGTTCGAATGCACTTTATCGCAATGCAATAAAGGTTAATACTGAACAACTGTCCGGTCCGCCTTATAAATATGCAAAACATCGCGTTTTTGCCGACAGCCCATTTATCGAAGCCAACGAACTAGTATAACAAGAGCACGTTGCTGTTAATGAAGCCTTATTATTTACGTGCAAAGGTTACTTTTTGTACGGCCCGTGTGAACGCGGCCGTAGCTTATGAACTTCTTTTTGTTTAAGTTCAAGGTTTGAGGCGTTTCCGGAGATTGTGTCGTATTAAGATATTGTTACGGGCTATTTTTGTTTCCACTGTTTTAGTTGTTGGTGTTGTTTAGTGTGGATGGTATGTAATACATGCATTGAGCGGTTGCCACGTCATATGCATGTGTTTCATGAATGTATACAGGATGGCGAATTCGCTAGATGAGTTTTTTTTGTGTTATATATTTGTCTTATAGAAAAGATGCGAGGTCATTGCAGTACTGAAAACAGAATCCACCATTCTTTCGGCTTTTCACTCTGGTGGGTCGTTCTCGCAGTGGCTAGGCTAGTAAAGCCTGCCATTGCCCAACAGGCTACTCAGAATATTGACAAATGAAATAATAGAAACGTGTAATTTTTAAATACAGCTTAGTGGTGACATGTTGTGAAGGGGCACCGTAAACCTACACTTGGGTCACAAGTCCCAAGCGCCGCCACTGGCTTCCCTCTCTGCCACGCTACGGAACCAATGCCCGCAAGGTAAATCCATTGAATGCTAATAGTTTTTATCTCATTATTTAATTTGAATATTCATCCTTTACTTAATATAATCATCATCATGTCTGCCTGCCTCTTCTCAATCAATCTCTCCGTTCATCGATCTCTCGACATGGTCCTTTCCGTCTCTTTTCTATACATTCATTCATCACTAGCACTTTCCCGTGTGATGGATGATATGAGTCAAAAGGGAGTGGATGGCTTGATGATGTCTGATCGATATGAATGGACTAGTAAACATACTGCGCAGACCCCAGATAGACTGGGACTGGCAAGAAGAAGTAGCTCTGTCTGCCTCTAAGCGAAGAAAGGCATGGATTATGTATTTTAGTATGTAAAGTCTAACACGCTGCCGATTTCTACTCCCACATAGTTATAAAATAATAGCCAAACCACCTTCACAAGGTGACTCGGATCAGCAACAATGAATGCTTCTAGTGCATGCATCTGTCGACACCATTTCTGTGCAGAATTCTTTTGTTATTATGTGAAAAAGCTCAAGGTGAGCGATTGTAGCGTTATTATTATTATATGTAACGATTATGCGGTATCTGGTGTTAGGTCACGCGCGGTGTGAACGCAGATTTTCCTTGTTCGAAGAAACAACTTTGGGTTTGCGTCGTGAGAACGATTTAGGAAATAGATTGAGGGCACACGAACGCGCAGCTTGGTGATACACACGTGCATACATAAATGACGCCTATTTATCCCCGAAGGGGTGGGCAGAGGTGCATTCGACAGTGACATGTGGTGATGGAAGAGTTGAAAACATTATTGTCACCTCAATCTCTCCCTCTGGTGTCGTAATACGAGACGATAAAAACATAAACTGATAATTTTTCTAATATTTACATTACGTTCGCACGAGACAATATTGAAAATATACTCTTAAACATGTAGATGGTTTTACACAAGGATTTTCCCATACCAGGATTCGAGTACGGGATTCCTTGCGATCTGACCATTCGACCTAACCATCAGTCAAAATCGCATCTATAACGATACATTAAGCGAGAACAAAATCCATATCCTCACATACGACAGTATTCCCTCCTGAATATCACTTCGTAAAGTCGCAAGTCATAAATAAGTGAAGGGTGAGCCTAATTGATTTAATATTATTGAAGTATTACCCGCCACTTCATAGCCCTAGAGGAGTATAAATAATACCCGGGCTGTACAGAAGGGAATGTCTATTTGTGGAGGAATGCATCAAGAGTTCCATTACGGTAGCATTAGAGATGTGCCTCTGGTAGAAACGGATAAGTAACGTATATCCGTAACTTAAATGTATACTCGTTGCAACAAAAAATAATAGTAAGCTTCAATTTGAGGTTTTAAATTCAAACAGAAGCAACGCCTAGGGGAAGGAGGCTAAAACGGACGGACACATTTGTACGTATAAAATTGTTTGCATACATCTAAGGGGACAGATGGGAATTTCAATTATTTTCAAATCCCCGAAGGAGTAAACAGACGAAAACAGCACTTACGTTTCGCTATGTTTAAAATTTTATATATAATAGGAGCCAGCTATTTACCCATTTACACGTTATTCGAAGTAGGTAATGCAAGTTGAAAATAAATGTTTCGATTAAAGAAGTTTTTCAATCCTAAAATGTGTACATAATATTATTATTAGGACGTCGGGATTTTTAAAAGGATGTATTTATTATTGTGATGGTAAGTGACGATATTCAGCCCTTATCGTCACTTACCATCAGGTGAGATGAAGGGCAAGAGCTTTCCTGTCTAACATAAAATAAAAATAAAAAATTAAATACCGGATATTATCCGTTTAGTGAGACGACTACTACATCGTAGTGTAACAGAGACCATATCCGTGTTTTGGTATATTATTTTACGATCGGTTAATGTTACGATAGTTATTAGCGTAGGCTTGCACGTGCATCGGAATTAGTAGCTGTGATTTCATTTTACGACATTAAATGAGACATTTAACGAGTTACAAGGGTTGTATAGGCACATTGAAGTCTTCAAGAAACAGTCATCATAGACTGTTTTACGCCAAAGAGGGTTGGTGTCAGGCAGGCAGCCGGCTGTAAAACCTAAGCCAAAACCTTGAGCAGTGTAGATTGGAATGTGGTCCGTCATCCCAATCAATCTCTCCGTTCGTCGGTCTCTCGACATGGTTCGTTTCGTCTCCTTTCTATACATTCATTCATCAATAGCACCTTTCCGGTGTGATGGATGATATGAATTAATATAAGGGACTGGAATTACTGGATGGCTTGATGACGTCTGGTCTGACGGATGTCAATAGAAGAAGAAACATATTGCGCCGACCCCAGATAAACTGGGAACAGGGCACGGAGAAGAAGAAGAGAGTTTTACGCCAAACGTATTTCAAGCTGTAGAATTACCATTACCAAGGGGCGGTCATCAAAGTCAAAGGCCGGCCGCCTTGGTCGAATGCTCAGATTGCTAGGTTTTGGCCAAGAGGTCCCGGGTTCGAATCCTGGTAGGGGCAAACTTTGTGATGATCACAAATGTTTGTTTCCGAGCCATGGTTGTGTAAATGTTTATGTAGTATATTTTCAACATTTATATACATAATTATATTAAAAATATGTCCGTCATCTAGTATCCATAACACAAGTGCTTAGGCTACTTACTTTGGGCTAGATGATAGGTGTGAGTGTAAAAATATTTATTAAAAAAAAAAAAAAAGACAAGTTGCAGCTGCAACTGAAGCCGATACCAGGGGCTTAACGGAGATAATATATATTTGATCACCCATCCAATGACCGGCTTTGGCTAGTATTGCTTAGTTTACATCGAGGTCCTAAAGTTTAAATAGTATACATTGAAGGCGTCGTACTAATTTAATATTTTCTAAACATAGTGGAAACGAGAAAATACCCTGGAAAATAGACATCCAAACGACTATCCCTCTATTTATATCGTGCACGATCCCAGTGCAAGTAATTGACAGTTGTAAGTGGAGCTCCGTTTTAGCTATTGTGGGAGCGAACTTCTTGAACCGTCTTGAAGAGGCACTTCAGTCGGAACAGTATTATTAGAACCCGTGTCGAGCAAGACTTCGATTGTCAATAATGTCTCTTAACAAATATTTCAGTGGTAGGTCTTATTTTACGTCCGTACAAACTTAAGTTTCGTCAATTATGTTAGATCTCATGTATTAGGCGACGGCTTATTGCCATCTAACGCACGTAAGCTGTATATTGATAGATGGTATAAGAGTAACGCTGCTGCTCATCCCATTAGGTACTCACCGCTGTCGTAACCCTTAGTCGCCTTGTACGCGCCAACCGCGGCATGGGTGGGGAGTGGCGATAATATTTTTCTGCTCTAACGTCACCGTAACATAATTGGCGAAACGTGGTTGTTTTTATTCACTTCTGCCTACTTATATAGGCTTGATTAATGTATGCATGTAAATTATGAGAAACAGCAGCAGCATTCCTGGAGTCAGCACTGCCCAATATACGCGAAGTGCTCAATAAATCGCCCTCTATTGCTTAAAGGCTTAAGGCATAACATAACTGGCGATATGTGGGTACACTTTTTTACCCCTTCGGGGACAAACAGTGTATGTTTAGTGTATGTCTGTTTCAAGCAACGGCTCAGATTATGCTTTGGCATCCTTTGCCGTTCGTTACACAACATAACGTCATTGTAATTCTACACCGCGACCATTTTCACCAGTGGGCTGAGTTTAAGCTCTCCATTTATGGATGACGTCGTATAGGGTGACTATTCGGACGACAAAATTGTTTTTTTTACATCTCTCATATTTGCTTAATTTTTCGTGATTGATAGTTGGGAGTCCCGTAAGTTGTAGTTTGTAATATGCACTTCCTATTTTCGACATAAAAAATAGACAAATTGGAATTAACTGGATCTAGGTAGCTACACATCTTTTACTTAAACGATTACACATCTTTTTATATTTCTGTTTCATTATAGTAGTAGAAAATAGTACAACTATGTCCATGTGCATCTGTCAAATGCATTTTAATTGATTGGAGACCGGACAAAAGTAGTACATAGAAAAGAAAATAGAAAAGTAATACATAGAAAGTACGTAGAAAAAATATTCCTCAAAATAATATCCTAACAATTCTCACCTAACCGTCACCCTACGACAACGAGATAAGCCCCACAGATCTGGATAACCGTGTTTCCCAGCATCCCACTGATGTTGGCGCCACGCCAAACTTTCACTTTAAGCCTGCCTCAATCGGGATGGGTTTGCGAAATGTTGGAATTTCCACTGCTAATGTGGAACGCTACGCGCGTTTTAAAATTATCAACATCTAACTAAAACTCGTGAACCAAACGTAAACGATCGTATGTGGGATATAACTCCGAATGAAACAGGGTTTTCTCCGAAGTTATAGGAATTCAATAGATATACTTAGGACTTTCGTTTGAGCGCATGGAAGTATCTGATAATTATTTTATGTTGAGAAGTTACTTCGAATATATGAAATTTTTCCTAGGAAAGCACATTTGTTCTGATACTAATTGAGGAAAATTCTATCCTGGTGCAGAATATAATTGAAATAAGAAACAAAAACAATTTTTGGCTTATTTTCCGATTTGAGTGTCATTTATTATCAATAAAAAATACATGTAGGTAGATTTTATAGGCGAGCCTTTTGTGGGACACGTTTTTCGCAGTATTTCCTCGTTACTGTTTTACCCCTTAGTCGACTTGTACGACTCCCGCGGGAGAGATCGGGGGTTACAATTGTATTCCAGTCTGCCATCAGCACACGGCAACAGAAAAATATTAATGAAACCCCATATTTAATGGATAAGTACTAGTAAAAAATTACTTAATAATAACACATTAAAATATACCATGTTATGCCAAATTCCAAAGAATTTCCCGACAACCTTACGAAGACTTATATAAAGCAATCGCACTTAGTCTGTCCATCCGATAAATCACCTTGTTACGTAATAGTTAAGCCACCTTTTCGCTCGTCCACATTTCGGGCGCATCTTGGTGTGCTAATTAGGGAGGTTAATCACATTTGGCGTGCGCAACATCGGAACTAACTAGATTTGACTAAATTGAATTAGGCACTACTATTGTTTAACTAAGCCGATTTGTGTGATGTAAAGGGAACGGAATGTATTTAGGTTTTAATGAGGCTTAATAATGACTTGTTGTAATCAACTGATCACGACGTTGTGGTGACGGCAGAGCAGAAGACAATTGGTTACCTCTCCCGATCTCGTTGAGTAATGGGCAGCAGCGTTTCTCGTAGCAATATACTGCGATTTACATGCCCGATAGATACCAATAGGCTCGCGTCTAGATAACAAGAGTTCTACACACAAGGCGCTTTACTAGGTACACTCGTGTCCCTGGGCGCTTCTCGCCCCCTCCCCCCACTACACGGCACGCCTGAGCCGAGGTCCGCGCCTTTAGAGGCACCCTCAGGCCTGCCGATCCAAGCTCCGACTCGGGCGCCCTGCGAGGCTCTCCGCGGCAGTATATCTCCCTCGGGAGATGCCGTCCCCGCACGGGGGACGCCTGCTGTGAAGGCACCCTCACAGGGAGTGCTCGACTGCAAGGCTTGAGGACACGTTTGGCTTTAGGTCAAGGTCTTCGCCTTCCCCAAAGAAACCCGGTAGATGCTGTAAAGGCCTCTCGGCCAACAGCCTAGGTCCATCAAAAGAAAGATAACAACATAATTATCAGTAAAGAGACGTCCTCTGTTTACTGTTGGGTTATTGGTTGCGTTTGGTTCTGCGCTGCCCGCATCCAACGGTTTCCAGTGACCTTTTTCAGAAAGTCAGTCCACCTTGTGAGGATTGTTGCTACCTTCCCCCCCAATTACATGGGACCTGAAATAAGCTGGTGAAACGTTGGTGTTAATTCACCTCTGCCCACCCCTTTGCGGATGAATATGCGTGATTTATGAATGTATGTAATTTCTTTGTGTAGGTAATAGTTATGAAAAGTAACTTTGATGTTGATTTACCTCATATACCGTCGTATATTATAATAGAGAATCCAAACAAAAACTCTTTTCTTTCAAAAATAAGTCCTAACGGTATAAATTTTTAAGAGGAGCTCGCTTGGCCTGCGATTGCGTAAACTAAGCAATGTTAGCTAAGGCCGGTCATTGGATGGCTGACCAAAAATTTGATATCTCTAGCGCCTCTGTGTTCCGGAAGGAACCGGTGCCGGTGGTCCCGGCTGCATCTGCATTCGCCAATACCCACTGGGCCAGCGTGGTGGGTTATGGCCCAATCTCCCTATATTCTTCCATCCATAGGGAAGGCCCGTGCCCCAGCAGTGGGGACATTAAAGGGCTGGTGATGATGCTATAAATTTAAAATACGTAATGTTTCAACGTAATTTTTGAGTTACATATACCTATTATGATGTGTTTTTATTAAATGAGCGACATACTATACCACATTGTCATAGGCAATAGAAGTGCGACCATCTGTTAACGACGACGGCGTAGTTGATGATACCTACACTGTCGTAAAATAGAACAAGTCAAACGTACTCGCACTAGCCAACGCGTCACCTTTATTTCTTGGACAACAAAGAACAATTTAACAAAGCAAATGCCAATGTTCACGTGTCGGACTCAGTACTTGACCAACAAAGTGTAGTAAGTCAGTGATTCACATCAATTGCAAGCGTTTCCTGCCCATCCTTCAACCTTGAATGCCATACAAGGTTGGTATGTGGTCTTCAGATAAGTCTCAGTTTTTGCGACATAGGTATACATAAATCACGCCATTTATCCCCGAAGTAAGTAGAGGTGTAGTGTACTAGCACCCACGTTACGCCAATTACTTTAGCTCCCGTGTACAGTTTGTCTATAAAGTCGTGACAAGAATGTTTGAGGAACTTAATTTTTTCATGCTAAATAAATACATCAGCTGTCATCGAATAAGAGCTATGAACCATTTTTCTTTTGCATTTTTTATCATGTTGATTAAACTGCAATAAATTTAGACCAATCTACGCAGAAAAATAATAAACATGAGTAAAGTAAGTCGCAGTGTTCAATGCACGAGGGCAGTAATTTTTAAAGTATTCCAGCGATGTTTCGCGGAGTACCGAGCGGGACAAGTTTTGTGGGATTTGGATGATGTTTATGGGCGAACAGCATCTATGACGAGTATGTCGTGTAATCGTGTAATTGTTTGTTTGTAATCTACCTGAAGTTATAAATTTACTGAATTTACGATTTTGAGACTAAAAGGTCATTGTTTACATTACACATTTTTTGGGTTAGACTGACATTGTAAATATATTGTATTATTGTAGTACGCTATTTCTATTACATTAGGAGGAATCACAATCGTGTCTGCATTTATTTGAGACGAAACGCGAAGGCTATAACCACACATTGTTTTAAGAAATATTATTTTTAAAAAAGCAGTATTTTTAATGTGTTCCGACCTTCGTTGCAGGCCGTACCTTTCCCGTTATGCAAGATCAATTTGCGGGTAGCTAACAAAGTTTTCTAGTTAACTCCCCTTTAAGTTGATGTGAGTTGAGACAATCAGTTTAACGGGAGGCAGCTTAGGCTATTAAAGTATTATGGGTTTACGAGTGGCGCCGGCTTTCGAGGCGTCATAAGCCCACGTCCCGCCTGTCACTGAAGCTAGGCGAGTGCGGCCACGAAATTGGTGGTTACCAGTAAGTAAGGCCGGTCATTGGATGGGTTACCAAAAAAAAATATCTCGAGCTCCTCCGTGCTTCAGAAGGCACTGGTCCCGGCTGCATCTGCAGTCGTTAATACCCACCAACCCGCACTGGGACAGCGTGGTGGGTTATTTATGACCCAATCTCCCTATGTTCTTCCATCCATTGGGAAGGCCTATGCCCCAGCAGTGGGGACATTAAAGGGCTGGTGATGATGTTATTTTGAGGAATAGGGGAAGTTGCAAAAGAAACTTGGATGAAAGACGATAGGTATAGAAAGGTGGCCCAAGGCGGGCGTGCTGCCTAAAGAATTTTTTAAAGTTATATCAGCCCCAGTAGCACGGGACGTCCTCGGGAAAAAGAAAATATTTTCCTCTCGCTCTAACTGTCAAGTGGTGGAGAGAGATTTTGTCCGCGTCCCGAGCTAAAAACACAGTCCCCCACTATGGACCACTGTATATAGGCCTCGTAGTCCATAGTGGGGGGACTGTGTTTTTTTAAAAAGGGTCACCTATGCGGGATATGTGGAACAGTGGAAATGATGCGCCAATTGAGTGACAGATTATATGGAAAAGAAGGAAGTGCATGCTGAGATAGTGACTAAGTATAAGGATAGTAAGAAAAATAAGAATTGTATTTGTAAATACATATATTATATACCTACGTATGTATTTACAAATACAATTCCTATATTATTCCTATATTGTATATTATCTTTATTAAATTTTAATTTTCAAAAGCATAAAATTATTTTAGGGAAAAAAATAAATTTCATGTTCTACATTATGAACTTACGCCACAACTATGTTTTTAGTTGTGACGTTTTTGTATTAATTGAGCAATATAATGTACAGTATAGTTAGACAACCTGCTTATTGACGTAAGTTAGGTTGCTACCGATTGACTTGATACAGTACAACTATTCGATTTTTGTGTCTTGGGTGGCCGAGCGGTCAGGCGCCTGCCCGGATAGCAGCGGACGCGGGTTCGATTCCCGCCTCAAGACCATAATTTTTCGAAATTCTTTTTCTAACCACCAAAATCTTGATACAGTACAAATTCACTGGTCACGAACAAAACCACAAGTACAAGATCAACATTAATCATAAATCACGCAACTGCGAGAGAAATAGATGACCATTGTAATCAAGTTGCAACTTTCGCTTAGAATTGTAATTAAAACGTTACAGCAAACGGTACTACCAGGTTATGGCTACTGTCAGCACTTGACCGAAACGTGGGTAAAGATAACAAGGCATCAAACTTAACAGCTGTTGTCCGAAATGCGACACTACGCAGACTGTGCAAGGTTGGTTTCAGATTGAGCGTGTCGACAGCAATGCTCCGTCGACTTTACACAAGAACAAAGTGCTTTTGTTCCGTTACCAAGACACCGTCTTATTAATATGAAACTGTGCTGTCTGTATTTTTAAGTATAAGCTTACAATCTCGCGAAATGGGATAACAGTAATCGCACGCGGATCTTCGTTTTAAGCTATAAATAACTGGTCTGGGCATAATTTATAATTTTTTTCCTGTCTTTAATTTTTTTTTTAATTATTTGATTTATTTACACTATCAACGTCGTGTGGTGACGGCAGAGCAGAATACCACGGGTGTCGTGAGACAAGGCGAGTAAGGGTAAACGCAGCGATGAGTATTGGGCAGCAGCGTTCCTCTCATAACACCTAGCGATTTATGGGCCAGATCTACATGGATGGCAATAGGCTCGCTACCTATTACATGGGACCTAACTGAATTGGCGAGAACTGGGTGTTTACTGGCGTGAAGTGTATGTATCTGAGTCAAGTTCTTTGTTATAAATTATTATAACATACATTTTTTTAATTTAAAACTACATAGGTATCTGTATTGCTACGTATGTACTTGTGTACAAGGTTTTCGTGAAAGTAATTTACGGCTAACGGAAATAAGATTGTAGATATTATTTATCGTCCATCTTATGTCGGCATTAATTAAGGTTTGGAATAATTGTGGGTTGATTTTTTACGGTTGTGATTGTTGTTAGCGATTCTCACCCCCGAATACAGAAACGCTACTCAAATTTAGGGGACTGCTTAAAAAGTTAAGTGGACACTACCTGTCAGAATTTGTATGGAAAAACGTCAATTTTGACAATACCTAAATGTTAAGCGGGACTCAAACTTTGAATAGCGTTTCTGTATTCGGGGGTCAGTTGTCATAATACGGCATAGTATTAAAGCAGTGGTCTACCATAAATGGAATAGTACATGGGAATGGGCTGTAGCCTAACCACGTGGGCCCAATGCATGTTGAAGAGTATTGACGACTGCAGGCAGGGCAATGAAAAGAATTCTATAAAATATTTTTGGTCATCAATCCAATGACCTCAGAATCAGAAATAGGTGTGAGTGTTAGGAATATTGAGTTTTTCTAATTTCCTACGGGTAACGGTAACTCAGTCCTAAGTAGTACGTATACTAATCAGAAAATATGTCACAACTTGAATTGTCACAAATACGTTTGAATCTTTCAAATCCCAAACTTTTGCCTCCATGAGTCGTTAGATTTGTAAAAAAAAGTCAATGAAAGCATTATTTGTTTTTAATTGTTGCAAGTTTCGTGGCCCGACAAATTTGGCCCACAACCCGGCGCGAGCGTCACTGATCGCGCTTTAATTGTTTCCGAGTGATTTTGCTCTTGATAAAAATCAGTCGTGTCACCAGTGCTGTTTTGAGCTTGACTTGACATCAAGTTGTGATGGCATCAATTACTTTCTCCCTGTTTTCATCTTCGCGGGTAGTGTATAAGACGAAGAAGCAGCATTCCTGGACTGTGTACAAGGGCATCAGTGTACGAGTACCTATTGTAAACGTACCAGATATGAATAAATGAATTTTGACTTGACTTGAGATATTAGAAACCCTACATAGATGGGATAAGGGCAGGTAAAAGACGAGATTTAGACAGCCGGCCGCCTGCCGTACACCAATCTTTTGGTATACTGTTATTAGTGGATTCCCCTTTACCATTCGGATGCCCCAAGGTGCTTATTGGTCTACACAGGGCAATATCGCTTAGACTTTTGCGACCCCCTGGGGTGAGTAACATTCTACGTTATTTTTTTGCTCCCAGACCAGCGAACAAGAATGGAAAAAAAACATACATAGCTGTACTTGTAATATTAGGACATAATTCTTCGAAATTTTTCTCTGTAAACAATACCGTACAGAGCGCATAATCAATTCATGCAACATGCAAATGGCAAGTAGCAACAGTAAATTCCTCGTAAACGGCCTAAGTCATGTCGTGTAACTTGACCTAACGTGGTCTTTGAGTACGGAGCTGCGTGAGTCATAAATGTCATAATTGTGCATTTGTGGGGATACTAACTTCATGAAGATTAGTGTACCTGTAACATAATAATAAATGCACAACTAAAAGCAGTTTCTGCCGTGTGGTGGCACAGCAGAATATATTTGTCACCAGTTGGATCAAGAATGAAATCTCAAATCAAATCTCAATCTATTAAATAGTGAAATACTTACGTGTTTACGGTTTTACAGTTGCTAACAGGGTGATAGTGTCAGATCGTATTTTTGTTTTATAAATGTATTTGTGACAATTTTTGCCACATTATAAAAATCTATTAATAAGCAATGTTCGCTAAAGCCGGTCATTGGATAGTTGAATAAAAATATATTATCCCGAGTGGATGGAATGAGGTGGCGGATGGAAGAAGTTTAAGCCGTTGGTCCCGTCTGCATCTGCAGTCGTTTAATACCAACCAATCTGCACTGGGCCAGCTTGGTGAGTTATGGCTTATGCTCCCTTTATTCTTTCATGTAAAGGGAGCTTGCAAAAGCAAGCTTTTAATTAACTTCAAATGAGAATTGTGACAGGAGTTACGAAATCAGCCCTTCATCATTCATGAATAATAAATAAGAATTTTAACAGTGATAACCCGACATGGTATCGCATGAATTTAGTCATAGCAACACAAGAGAAAGTCTGGACGTAATTCCCTAGTTTGAAGCACATGTGTTTTCCCTAGCTCAAAGGCCTCAATGGCTTGAAAGAGCCTCAAAAAGGCCGTAGGAGCCCTTAACCTGATTCCACCGCGTGCCTTTCCACTCATGAAAACCCTGAGTGCTCGCAGCCGCGAATTGCGAATGCAACTCAACTTTATTACGCTTCGTAATTATAATAATTTAGAAAGATATGAGTCTTTCTGGCTAGGAGGAAAAAGAATTTGCCAGCCTCGGCTCACAGCAGTAGGCCTAGCACGGGACGTGGACAAATACTCTCTCCACCACTTGACAGTGTTTTGTTTTGGGATTTAGTGGGAAACCACCAACAACATACAGCATACCCAAAGAGGGTTGGACTTCATTTCCACTTGACACCAGATGGGATGGAGTCATTTACTCAATTTCAATTTTAGAAGTGTCACAATGTAAATTTTGATTTTTGACACGTCTAAACCAGTTTGACCAATCACGTCTCAGTAATGTTCACAATTCTCTGCGATATGATTGGTCGAGACGAAGTAAAGCCACTTAAATGAATATAAGCTTACAAGGAATAAGGTTTGCAACAATTTCACGGATTCTCGAAAATTGCTACCAAACTCAAGTTTGCATCAGAATCAGATTAGAATCAATTGAATCGTCGACTTCGCCGTTGAAGTGTGATTAAGCCGAGTGCAGAAAGCAGATCGGTTCAATTTCAATGCGATTTAAGTGTTCATTCGAAACTTGACAGCCGTAATCGATACCGAAACCAATGAAGGAACATCTTAAGTACCGGCAAATCAAGCAGTTCAAAATTAGGCTTTGATTCCAAATAACGACAACTCACCTTTGATTGCAGTTGCGGATATGATTTCGGATTGCACAAATCCTCAAGACGAGGAGCTTCATACCGATTTTAAGGGCTAACAATTCTTTTTAGCGGAAACCATTGTTGTATGTAAACGAGTAGCCTTTCAAAGAACAAACAGGATCCCGTACATTTTAATCACGCTCTGACCAGTATCCTCGCAAAGGCAACGGCCCTTTGTGCCGTAAACAAAACCTCCCTGTTGCCTAACAACTTTACTTTTCTTTGTCCGTCAGTGTGTCCGTCCAGGACTCGACAAAGTTGTGCAGCTTCCTCTTACATCGGTCGTAATTTTTCGCGGGAGTGTCTTGAGATTTCTAAGTCTATATTTCCCATTTTCAGTGAATAATTCACAGACGTGTTTACGATTTGGGGTGGTCACAGTTGAGATCAGTAAAAAACATATGACTGTCGTCACGCTGTTGGCTAAATATAGAAACAGCATTGTAAATACACACACAAATATAAATCACGCCTATTTCGTCGAAGGGATAGTCGGAGGTGAATAAACACCCATATTCCGCCAACTATGTTAGTTCCCAGGTAATAAGGGGCGGGCCTGTAGCTATCTATCGGTCATCTGGATATGATCTTCTGGAAAACCTTACTTAAAATTTATTAAATTCATGGCTATGTTAATTTGATTTGAACATAAACAACTATTTGTGTAGCTTCCAACAACTTCAATATTACATTTACACCCAATGTCAGCTTTTTGGCTACGATAAAAAGAATCGACTAGCTTTTGTTGTTGTCAAACGTTTGAGATCGTTTAAACATCTGCTACAATCTAAATGCGAGTAACGGAGCTTGAGGCTGATTTATGGAGGTCGCGAAACCAATGTCAGAGCGGGGTCAGAGGTCGAAGCAAATGGCTGAAGAACTACGCTCTTATAGCTTTTATTTAAAAAGCAAGTACTGCTAATTATTCGAGGGAACCCGAGGAAGTTAAGGTCCCCGTATTATGTAAGCCGATTTCAATTGCTTTGGTCTACCCGTCTCTCTCACTTATTTAGAATAATAGCAAAGTATGAGAGTGACGGGTAGACCAAAGAAACTGAAATCGGCGTGGGAGCGAAAAAATAACGTAGAATGAGCCAGTCCCGACTCATCCCATGGGTGTCGTAAAAGGGAGACTAAGGGAGATTGCCCGGTGTAGACCAATAAACACCTTGGGGCAGCCAAATGGTAGAGGGCATACCACTTACAACAGCATACCCAAAAAGGGTTGGTTTCAGGCAAGCGGCCTGCTGTAAAACCTTAGCCAAAACCCTGAGCAGTATGTATTGGAATGTTGTCATCCCAATCACTTTCTACACTGATCGGTCTGTCGATACGGTTCTTTTCGTCTCTTTTCTATAAAGTCATTCATCACTAGCACCTTTCCGGTGTGATGGATGATATGAATAAATAAATGGATGACTTACATAAACTGGAAACAAGGCAGGAAGAAATGGACACACTTCTCAGTCAGTGAGGACATGATGTGATCTTTGATGATAAAAATAGGAAAGCCGTGTGGTGATGGCAGAGTAGAATACAATTCACTACCCCAAATCTTCCTCGTGGGTGTCGTACTACAAGGCGACTAAGGATAAACCAGTGATGAGGAATGGGCAGCAGCGTTCCTCTTATACCACTTAGCAATGTACTCCGACTTCTGTGCACGATAAATGGCAATAGGCTCGCCACCTATAACATAGGACCTAGCGTAATTGGCGAAACGTGGATGCTGGTTCACCTCTGCCTACTCCTATGGGCGTGATTTATGTATGTATGTAAAAATAGAAAAAGAAGAGACACTCGTATATAAATGTCAGAAAACCCAATTGGAAGATACCAAATAAATTAAGCAGTATATCTCTCCCCCTAGCTAAGTATAGACAGTTTCTGTTGAACGCGCCGAATGAATCATCGGTCCATAAACATAGCTCTCTGGCCTTCGACAAAGCATTCCTTGTTCTGTTATCTGTGTAGCTAAACACTGGTGCGATCATCCAAATATTATGAAGACAAGAGTTCCTATGACAGATAAAGTCAACACGCTTCGAACAATTATCCACTTTCATAACCGTTGACGATTGGTGGTGTCTGTGCGTCTCTTTCGCTTCGCTGTTGCGGATATAGCGGCGTCTCTGTCTGCTTTGCGGCCATCGCCTTGAACTTCGCAGCGATTGGGAGTCCGTCACGCCATACGCACGCTTCAATGAGCATCGTTAGATGCCAGAGTTGGCGCCGGTTTGCAAGTTTCACATATTGTTTGCTTTTTGTGAAGACTCCCGATTCATTTCATGTCTGAATAACTTAGAGAAGGATTTAATTGTAATGGATTTATTGGAGCTGTACTAAAATAAAAGTTTAGTTAAGCTTAAGTCATTACGATTCGATAGGTTGACGGCAGAGCAGAATATTGTCATCAGTTTCTTCTTTCATAAAACTGCGAAACAGGTGGTGCGCAAATAAGCGCTTGTTAAATATCGAGATTTATTTTATAGGTTCCTACTTTTAACATTATAGGTACAAAAATTTAGCAAGTAAATCTTCTTATCCCAAATTATTAGGCACTGTTGTAGGATTGGCTAGTATTTAATGACGGACCACCTGCCACTAACCTAGGGATCCGTCCTGGATGAACGAATGACCCCTGGTGGATTGGATCTTCTCTGTCAATTGGATTTAGATTGGTGATATGTTGATGTCACACCTAGAGTCTAGTGTCGACCTGGAGCATATACTCGTACATTCGTTTCTTATAAATTATAAAATAAAACACAGCCCGGTTAGGTTAATGTAGTGTGTCCAATTCCATTTGTTTGGTTGCCTCTAATTTGTTTCCTACCGTTTTAAGTACTAGCCAAAGAGGACTTGTCTCAATAAGTGAGAGAAAAGAAAAAGTATCGGTACTGTCAGTCCCACCTAAAAATAATAATAATAAAACCTAAAAATAAAAATAAAATTGGCTCATATTCCCAGGCGTTGAAGTTCATTCGGATATCGCGCATTGTTTGTGTTTACGAAGCGTAATACAGATGGACCCTTTAAAGGTTTAATGTGGAGTTTGTAAGAAATTGTTTTTTGAGGACTCTTGCGATAAATGGACGCTTTCAGCAAAATAAACAAAACCAACCGTCTTAGTTACGATTAGGCACACTATCTACCTTCAGAGAAAAGAGTGAAAATTTTCAAATGATCCAACTTCGGTCTTCTTGAGACGTTAATATATTTTATATCATACGATAATTTTATATCTAACTTCATAGACATAACAGGTGGTCATTACATGACTCATTATCTTTATTATTAAAAGTCGACGCCAGAAGATATAAAGTCAGCTTTACATTCAGGAAAGTTGCATTTTCTATTTTCTTTTTACTTTTATTTCAACATCTTAAGGCATTTCTTGATTTCACATCACAAGCCGTAGAAAATATAATTTAACAAAGAAAAGTCATGCTTTCCAATGGCTCGTTATTACGGTCTGTAAACTAGTCATAAACAGCCCTGAATAATCTATAAAGTGCTTCGCGGAATACAGCTCCAGCGAGCTGACGCTGTTAAGAATGGTTTTAATATTCTACGTTCTACAAATACAATTAAACAGCAAGCTTGCTGAAGTTTCTTCATAAATTCAGTTCCGCCTAGATTCTTTATTAATTTACTGAAAATTTGCTGAAAAACAGAACTTGCTGGGTAACTGAACTGTGTAGTTCGTTTTGAACTTTGTACAACATTGAACATAAAGAGCGTTTTGGAATCCTCTTGCAGAATTCCCTTTCCAATTCCCTCGCAACTTCGACAGGGTGAATAAACAGTGTAATAACATAAACCTTTGCTTCGATAATATTTTTTCTGGGAGGTTGCTCGTCTGAAATACCAAGCAGCGTTATTTACGAAGTGGTCTCATAATTCTTAGGTTTCCACCGACGCAGCAAGGTAGCCCACGTGAAAATGCTTTCTAATTTTCTTGGAACTTGACTAAGGAGATGTAGAACGATTTTTCACACAAATTAAGACCTTCCTAGAATACTATCTAGTATCCTAATAATGAAAGAATGGAATAGCAGTGGTGTGTTGCTTCAATGACTACGATCATCAGAACTTGTTGAAGTCAGGGGTATTTGATAACTACTAACAGCGCAAACTTTCTTTCTAAATTATTCATCTTCCTGCCCTCTGTTCCCAGGTAATCTGGTGCCGGCGCAGTATGTTTCTTCATCCATTCATATCGGCCATCCACCACAGAAAAAGTGCTTGTGATAAATGAATGTATAGAAAAGTAACCACATCAAGAGACTGAATGTACGGAGAGTGTGCCTGGTACAATCATTCCAATCCAATACAGACTGCTCAAGTGTTTGGCTGAGGTTGTACAGCCAGTCGCTTGTCGACACCAACTCTTGTTGGGTATGCTGCTGTTGATGGTTTACATCCACCATTCGTGTACCCAAAGGTCATTGGGTACACGTCGGGTGTCATCTCCATTATTAGTTTAACATAGCAAAAATACTACAAATGAAAATAATAAGTAAGATTTTTTTTTTCTTAATCGAAACTACAAACCTTTTAAAGCCACCGCAATAACGTTGGCTCAAAAGATGGCTCGTCTTTATTAAGTTGTTTGGTACCTGAGCGTGTCGGTATTCAGTCTGGTACATCGATTCGAGCTGCCTTGATTGATATTTCGAATGATCCTTATGGTGTAAGTGATAACATAAAAGCGAAACTGATTATTCTTCATGTTTTGAACTTCCGAATAATAGCAATTGATATGGATACAGTATAACTTCCTGATCATTTATCTTATACCGTGCAATTGATAAATTAGTCATTGTTAAAATTTGGTTTTCTTCATGATTTGATTTGAATTCATGTTTTTTAAATATTGAAATTATGAGGCTGTAGGTTTTTATTGTCAAAAGCCATTTCAAATCAGTGTGAAAGTAGCGCCACTAAATAAGAGATTGCGGAGTTATTACTCCGCAATCTCTTATTTAGTGGCGCTACTTACTTAGATGATTTACAGTCTAGGTCATGCTATGCGAAGACACGTTGGCAGAAAAATGTTAGATATGAATGTGGAAGGATGGATTATGTAAAGGACAATATGATAGCGAGAGGAGTGGATGAGAAATCGGTGACAGATAGAGAGGAATGCAAGAAGAAAACATGTTGTGCCGACCCCGCCTAGAGCGGGATAAGGACAGGTAGATGAAGAAGCTATTTCATTTCAAAACCCCCAGCAGTTAACTAACGCTCCAACGTATATTTTGGACCACAAAAGTAATATAGCCCATGTTGGTAGAACACACGCCCGCAATATAAATAAACTAACACCATTGAATGAACCTGTAACGATTTAGTGCCGTAGAATTAAGGTTAGTGGGAAAACTTTTAATTATATTTCCTTTTTTAAGCACACTATTTCGCGTTACTGTAAGTTAGAAATGAGAAGTTTTAGGAAATGATGATATTTATAACTAGCTGAAACACACAACACAAAAAATAACCTGCGAGCCTAAATAGCGCCATGTGATTTGTGTATGCGTATTAAAAAAGTGGCTATAAAATGAAGCAACGTTTGCAATGGCTTTGGTAAAGATGGGTAGCCATTCGGTATTAACCTACAGGCCCCTATCGCTATAAGGACATGGTTGCGTATTAAAGAAAGCAATAAGCCCCTAAGGGTGAAAGACAGCGATGAGTAATGGACGGCAGCGTTCTTTTGCAATATACTGCGATTTACGTGCCCGATTAATGTCAAAAGCTCGCCATTACATGGGAACTAACATAATAGGCGAAACGTGGGTGTTATTACACCTCTGGCTACCCCTTCGGAGGAAAATAGGCGTTATTAATTTATGTGTGTATGTACAGCCGTGTGGTGACAGCAGAGTAGAATACAATTGTCACCACCCCAAATCTCTCCCGTGGGTGTCGTACAAGGCGACTAAGGATAAATCAGTGATGAGGAATGGGCAGCAGCGTTCCTCTTATACCATCTAGCTATGTACCTACTGCGACTTTTGTGCCCGATAAATGGCAATAGGCTCGCCACCTATTACATGGGACCTAACGTAACTGGCGAAACGTGGGTGCTAGTTCGCCTCTGCCTGCCCCTTCGGGGATGTAGGCGTGATTTATGTATGTATGTAAAGTCTGTACAATCTAACTTGTCTTAATTGGTCAATCTTGGCACACCTTTTTATTGAAAATGCAGCATTACGACTCAATTGATAACTAGATTCAATAGGTTTCGGTATATAATAACGATTTATTGTAATAGATTATTGACGTTGTTATTATATTATTTTTTCATTAGTGATTTTTTTTAAAAATCGTGCCAAGTTTGTTTACCAAACGAGACAAGTTAGATGGTACAGACTATATAATAAGCCAATGACTACGTTTACGAGATATTTAAAATCAAGTAAATTCTCAAGATCTGTGATAGCAAAACTTAAACTTCAAACCGACTGTAGCCGATTGAAGCTAAGCGGGTCATTGGCCGAGTTATATTTGTCACAGACGCTGGAGTTTGTTATTTTTTTTTTACGAAAGTTTCTAGGGATACTGCGGTTTAAGAAGCACATTGCTTCGTGTTTAGTAAAACTCCGAAAATAGAAGTGTGATGGTTATAATAGGTGCGTGAAGGAATTTCGGTGATATCCCAGACCTTATGATTGACGTACAGAGAGCAGGCTGCTTAGTTAAGTATGTGGCTAACAATCATCATTACCAGCCCTTTCAATGTCCCCACTGCTGGGGCACGGGTCTTCCCTATTCATGGAAGAATATAAGGAGATTGGGCGATAACCCACTACGCTGGCCCAGGGGACCTACCGCCTAACTCGATTGCTGATGATAGCTATATTGCAATGCACTGCTTACCGCTATAGCAGCCATCCTGAATTTTTAGGCGGCACGGATTTTGTGCCAAATTCATACAAAATCATATCGTGATCATTCGTTCAAAGCTATGCTATCGCTAATAGTTTATTTGCATTTGGTGCGAAATGACAGCACGACGTCATAAACTATAGCTTTTGCTTTAGCAATCGAGTTAGGCGGTAGGCCCCCAGGTGCGGGTTGGTGAGTATTACCGACTTCAGTTGCAGCCGGGACCAACGGCTTAACGTGCCTTCCGAAGCACGGAGAAACTCGAGATAACAAATTTTTGGTCAAGCTAACAATGCTAGGTTGAAATTTTTGCTTTTGCGATTTTATATGACTTATTGGAAAAAATATTAAATAATTAGATTACATTGTCAACGTCTAAGGGCCGATTTCACCGCAGAATTAAACGCGATAAGTTGAAGTTGAACGCGGTTTATGCTCTAAACTGAGTTCCGCTACCAAGTTTGCATTAATCAAAACCAAGTTTTATTAAGCTCAGTTTCTATGAGAGACTGCGAAATCGGCCCTAAGTGAGTCCTAATAATGCGTATTTCGTGTAAAGACTCAGTTATTGTAAGAAAGGCCGTTATCCTAGTTTGCACCGGCCAAGTTCAATCAGAGTGATTCATTCATGTGTTAAATTGGATCCGTTTGTCGCTTCAGCTAACACCACACTTCTACGTGGATCTATATATAGATATATCACTTCTGCATATATATCCTGCTTACA
Source organism: Cataclysta lemnata (assembly GCA_963931975.1). Lineage (NCBI taxonomy): Eukaryota > Metazoa > Arthropoda > Insecta > Lepidoptera > Crambidae > Cataclysta > Cataclysta lemnata. The sequence continues at coordinate 24,899,839 of OZ008339.1, read as the reverse complement.
TATCGGTGCTAGTTCTATAGACACCTAACCTATCAGGGGCCCATTTGCCGTAGAATATTGAAGCGAAGGCTCAATTTACACCGCCGCGGAACAGAATGGAAGCTACTGTTTGCAACGAAATCGTACATAGCATATTGAACTTTGTTTCAATTGAATAACATACACACAGACTGCACTGGCAGTCGCCAGAAGACGCGCGAACTTTTCTGGCTGGTGTTTAGTTTGTATGTTATTCAATTGAAATAAAGTTCATTATCCTATGTGCAATTTCGTTGCAAAGAGTCGATTCCATTCTATTCCGCGGTGGTGTAAATTGAGCCAAATTGGCCGCAGCCCATTCCCTAACCGCTGAATGGTATGATCGCAAATGTTAGCTTTGAAATCCGATGTTATGCAAGTTAAACATCAGATTTGAACAGCGTACCCAAAGAGGGTTGGTGTCAGGTAAGCGTCCGGCTGTAACACCTAAGCCAAAACCTTGCGCAGACTAAATTGAATGTTGTCATCCTAATCCGTTTATTACTGGTCTCTTGATATTGTTTTTTATGCTAAACGGGAAAGCTCTTGGCCTGCATCTAACCTGGTGGATGGTAAGTGACGATAAGGACTGAAGATGGGATCGAGCTTCATGAAGCCCTCAACCACAGAGGGCCTGGCTATTTTATCACAAATTGTCGGAATACTATACAAAAGCTGTTTACATTAGTATCATGGCGACAGATTCTGATAAGTTAGCTAGCCAGGCGGACTTGAAAAACAGGTCTCTCGACATGATCCTTTCCGTCTCTTTTTATACAACATTCATTCACCACTAGCACCTTTCCGGTGTGATGGATAATATAATTCAAAAGGGAGTCCATTCCTTGGAAGAAACATGTGCACATCATCTAGGTATGTATAAATAACTCTCTTTACTAAAAACGGATCTATTTTTTCGTCTTTATCCCCCTTCCGTAATTACTAGGCCTTCGGTACATACTATTACAGCTAAGTTTACTGCTTCAAAGCCTACATTATGTGACGACGGTCCCTGGCCTTCCAATAAAGTGTTCTTTTAAGCTCTTCCTCCTAAGTGTAATTCGATTCCTGTTGAAATTTTAATGAACGCTCCCAGCTACGTGTAAAACGCTAGCGAACTAGAGCGTAGGAATTGGACACTGTCCTTCATTAACTTCTTCGGTTTCAACTTGGATTTTGTCAGCGTGCTGATTGGATTGTTCTGGAATTGCGACTGAAACGATTTGCCTTTGGGCAGTGGTAATTAGTTGGAATGATTTCTGTACTGCTCTGATGACCAGCGTTATTCGCGAGGCTGACAATATGCTTAGCTGGGACCGATTGTGATGCTTAGCTGGGACCGATTGAGACATACTAATTACTTTTATGTTCAATATTTTTTGTTTCTCTGTTGTGTCTCACTTAATAAATGTTTCTTTCTTCTTTAAAAATGGACCTACAGGCATATACTTACTTGCTGACATCTTTTGTGGCTGTTGCAATAATGTCTGTTGTGATTCTGATGAAGTATCATCCATCATTGATATCTAAAATGCTCTAATAATCTGAATATTAACAGAAAAAAAGCCATTTTGACGTTACGTAAAATTTGCATTGAGAGCTCTTCAACTTTTTAATGAAGACACTCATATGCAAAGCGTCTTTCGAAAGATGACCGGTGAAGTCAACGCACATCACTTTGTGCACAATTTAACCCTAACCGATTTTCCACCTTAATATGGTGGACTAAAAGTGGAAAGTTGGTTGAGACATTTTGCAGATAAGCCGTCAAACTCCGAATTTCATGGTAGGATAGCTATCTAGTCCGCGCTTATCTTGCTATCTATTACAATTCAAAGCAACGAAATATAAAGTTTTCATCAAAAATTATTGCAGAACATAAGCACCTATATTACATCCATTGTCTTTCATGGTTGTGAGTATTGTTGACATAATGTTAATCTATTTGTGAAAGTTTATAAGTTTTCTTCTATAACAGAGACGATATAACTCTTAGCATTCCATGGATTCACCGTGCGGGTGCCAGGTCCATAGTGTGGTAAAGGGGGAACTCAGGAGTTTTACAGGTATGTCAACACTCACTTACGCCACCCCGACTTCTCTCTCTGCCCAGCCATATTTGGTAAGATTGCACAAGAGTCGCCTTAGACACACATTACATCATTATTATTAGTTATTTATGTACGTTTTGATATGTACTTTATGTAAACTTTCTTAATAAAATACGTCTCCTTAGAGATGGAGTTTTCTGAACATGTGCATGTCATCCCATCACCTGGGATTCTTCAGACGGCGGAGACTAAACCACCCCAAGCACCATCCACTGGAGCGTTGGTCTGAGGCAGGGCCACTTAAAAAACACAGTAAATCCTAGAGCAATACTGTACCAACCTCAAATTGTAGAAAATAGTAAGAAGGATGTGTGGTGCTTTCAAACGAATTAAAACTTGAATAAGTATTTCTTACATTCACACCAATCACTTAGTTAGGCCAAACAGTTTATCTACCTGGAACAAAAGAAAAAGTAATCATTAGTATTGATAGACGTAACTATGCAGTACGGTGACAGCTGAGCTGAATAAATAAATAAATTAAAATACATAATTAAATATTTCTTACACTAACGCCCTGACTCGAGAACGAATGACGCAGACCTTGTCATCTCCTTCGGATTTAGAGTTTATAAATGTGATGTGCTGAGTAATGGGATATGCTGCAATTCATGTCAAAAGGCTCACCCCTATTACTAAGTACCTAACAATTGTCGGAACTTTAATCCACCTTTGTCTACATCTGCATAAATAGTCGTGATTGATATAGTACCTATGTAATGTATGTTCTAATAGGTATGCGTGTTGGAAAGCAGCGTTCCTGGTGCACCGCCGAACCGAGAGACGGACAGTAAAGTGCTGAGTAAAAGGTAGGTAATGGCTAGCTCCCTATTATATGGGACCTAAGATAGTTTGCGAATGAGGGTAGTTATACTTCGGGGATAAATAAGCATGATTTATAAATGTATTCAATACACCAGAAAGCTATCTGTGAACTAGTTGGTATCTATATGACTAAACTACACATTTATCTTGTCAAGGTGATCCGCAATTTAACATCTAGATACTATAATTAACGTGTTAAGCACAGCGTTTTTCCTCTTGATCTCTCAATTAGATCGTGAGTCAATAGAAAGAGTGGAGCAGGAACCCATACGGACTAAGAATACAGTACTCAATTAACCTTGCTATAATTTGGACGGTTGGCTCAAGTGGCTGTTGGAGCACATGAGATGATGATTTACTCAAATAGGAATTCGAGTCCAGTCTTCAGAAAGTATCTGTTAATAATCATAATAATTTAGTAGGTAGTAGTGGGTGCTTTGGGCAGCCATGTGTAATATTCACATAGTCGGATGGGTAGCCAATATATTTTATTAATGTTATTTATTTTTTAACGATTTACTAAGTATTTCATCATCTTCCATGAGATAGGAGCGACAATGTGTAAGCCCTAACTCACCCCAGGGGTTTTGAGACGTCTAGGGAACTATTCGATTTTAATTTTAACATTATATAAATGTTAGAAAAATAGTACAAAGATTTTGGGGTTAGAAAAAGAATTTCGAAAAATTATGATCTTGAGGCGGGAATCGAACTCGCGTCCGCTGCTATCCGGGCAGGTGCCTGACCGCTCGGCCACCCAAGACACTCTTTTTCTAACCCCAAAATCTTTGTACGTCTAGGGAAATTGCTAAGTAGGACTGATGAACAGAGAGAGTGATTGGGAAGACATCGTGCTGTTGTTGGTGGTTTGCCCTCCATCATTCAGTGGTCCCAAAGTGGTGCTACGTTTGGGGTTATGGTAGTAAAAGACAACCCTTCGGTAAACAAAATTTTTCTTCTCTTTGGGTGTGCTGTTGTTGCTGGTTTGCCCTCCACTATTCAGGTGTCCCAAGGTGGTTATTGCTACACCGGGCAATCACCCTTAGTCCACTTGGCTGGGGTAGGCACACACATCTTATTTATCCTTATTTTTTCGCTCTCAGGCCAACACGGAAGACAGTCGTCAGAAGTCGTAACTGCCATTCAAAAAACTTTTTAAGTGATATTACAAAAATGTGTTTTGTCTAAATCTGATGTTATCCCTAATTTGTCAATAGTGTGTGACGATGACAGCATCTGAAACGCTTTTTAAACAAAACAACACGTCTGTAACTGCCGCACTCAGAGACGTCAAATAACGATAGTGAAATGAGTACTTACTGCCGCACTCAGAGACGTCAATTAACTTTAATGAGTATTTAATGTCAAAAATTTTCATTCAAATCTAGACCATAGACCAGGCAAGAATAGCGACTAGTTTTGAATTGTCATTTTTTGACGTTAAGTACTCATTAACGTTATTTGACGTCTCTGGGTGCGGCAGTTAATGTCAAAAAATGACACTTCAAAACCAGTCGCTTTTCTTGCCAGCGACCTAACTCTGCAAGCCGATTGCAATCGTCACTGCCGAACTCAGAGACGTCAAATAACGTTCATGAGTACATAATGTCAAAAACTGAGAATTCAAAACTTGTCGCTATTCTTTCCGGGTCTATGGTCTCGATTTCAATGATTTTTTTTGACACTAAGTACTCATTAAAGTTAATTGACGTCTCTGAGTGCGGCAGAACATTTTTTTAATGACCCCGTAGGTATGTAGTTAAAAATCGTTAAAAGTTCGCCTTGCGATAATCCTCTTCTCAATGACTTCTGCATTCGGCTTTACCATATAAGTCCTGATATTGAGGACAATATATTGATAATAGTGGGAGGTCAGACGAGTACATATAATATGGATTTATACCGAAACAGCGACTTCGGGTCACAAGGCCGCTCCGTCAATGTCGGCTATGACATAATTGCACAGACGAATCGAATGACCAATGAGGTAATTAACTGAAACAAATCGAATATCGATGGTCAAGTAGCGACCTTTACCAAGAGATGTCATATACTGCATAACTCCTCCCTTCTTCCTTATTTAGTTTTGCAGTGTTTAAAATTGTTGTTGGCTGGCTGTTGGCTGCTGATTGGCTGCATTGAGACGCTAGTAATAGCAATTCAATGTTGAATGATTTCTTCGTCATTTAGTATATTCATAAACAAACAATTTCCACTTTGATGGCACGCTAATGTTATATTTTTCCAAAAAGTCATTTATCTTTATCTCTTTTTATGTCTATGCCGAAACAACGTCCTAACATTACACTTCAATATTAATTAGTAAACGTACACCACCCGTCTAATAACAAATCAGCCAATCTACACGTAATGCAGGTGACTGATACACGTGCTCAAGAATCGAAGACGGACGTGACTCGAGTGCGACACTCCTGCGCATCGATGCAAACACAAATTCTGGGCATGACTCGGCGCCGTTCGACATTAGCATGTCTGTCTGGACACCTTGTAAGACGGTGTTTTGATTCGCGAAACGGAGGCGTTTAAATAACAATGCGCTTTACAATGACTGGAAGTGGATACGATGAGTCTTGTTTAATTCCTTCTTTACACACATTATTTGAATGGTGCGCTTAGGTATTGTTTCGTGATTATCAGTCTTTAGGGAGCTTGCGCCATAAGCCATCACGCTGACCCAGCGCGGGTCGATGCGTAGTAAAGAGTGCAGATGCAGCCGGGACCAACGGCGACATTTTTGATCATGACCATACAATGACCGGCCATAGACGGCCGCCTTGGTCGAATGCTCAGATTGCTGGGTATTGGCCAAGAGGTCCCGGGTTCGAATCCTGGTAGGGGCAAACTTTGTGATGACCACAAATGTTTGTTTCCGAGTCATGGTTGTGTATATGTTTATGTAGTATATTTTCAACATTTATATTTATAATTATATTAAAAATATGTCCGTCATCTAGTATCCATAATACAAGTGCTTAGGCTACTTACTTTGGGCTAGATGAGGGTATAGACCACGATAAATTATGGGCAGCAGCGTTCCTCTTACATATTACATAGCAATATTTACGTGTCCTATATGGCAATATAGGTACCATGTACCTATATTGCCATGTACATATATGTGTGTGTGTGTGTGTGTGTGTGTGTGTGTGTGTGTGTGTGTGTGTGTGTGTATGTAATTTTTCGAAAGAAACGTGGGTGGGTGTTAATTCACCGCTGCCTACCATATGCTTTTTGTACAGTCAACGGCTCTTCAGACTACCCAAAACGATCAAATTTCTTCAATCGATTGTCAACCTTATTTCTGTCTATGTCTGTAATAAAGCACAAAGTTGATTGTGAAAATTTCTGTGACTGTACTGTCAAAAGCGCATCGAAGGGTTGACCACTGTAACCTGCCATAGGTGACATTTGTCAAGTGGCGAGACGAAAGTTAAACATCCGACGCTCTGTTTAGCAACGGCTCGACTGGCGATAGCATCTTGTATGCGTGCGCGCACCGTCGCGCCACTGACACACTTCCGTCGATCGATATGAAAATTTACGATCTTCGTAATGCATTTCGCATGCTTATTCGATTATCTGGTCTATTTGTTATTTGCGGGAGAAGAGCTTTGGTCTAGTGGTGTTCTCAGATAAACGAGTATATGCGACCACTTAACTTTTGCAATAAAAATACTTTCACGAATTAAATTCATCAGTGCTGTCTGTATCAAACTCGCTGTGTGGCGACGGGGTTCTCCAATTCGTAGCATACATACATACATAAATCACGTCTATAACCCCGAAGGGGTACGCAGAGGTGAATTACCACCCACTTTTCGCCAATGAAGGTGGCGAGCCTATTGCCATATATCGGGCACATAAATCGCAGTACATTGCTAGGTCCTAGGTGGTATGAGAGGAATGCTGCTGCCCATTACTCATCGCTGTCTTTACCCTTAGTCGCTTTGTACGACACCGGTGTCTAGTACTAATAGTGTTCCGTGTTGATAATTGAAGTCTACGAGTGTTTAACAACAAGAAACATTGATTGTCAGGTTCTCACATCCACCTACACACTACGCATCGAACCCGTGAAGGAAGCTATCATTAATGCGTTGCGTAAACCAAAGGAAATATCTAGTTGGTTTTACTGTTCAGCGTCAAGCAAACAGATTGTTACCAACATTTCTTTGCATTCTGACTAAACAAATCTACGTTTGGTAAAGTGAACTACTTAATTACATATATTTTGAGGAATCCTTAGAAAATAAATGATAAAACCAATCATCATCATCACCAGCCCTTTAATGTCCCCACAGCTGGGGCACAGGCTTTTCCTATGGATGGAAGAATATAGCGGGAAATGGACCATAACCCACCACGCTGGCCCAGTTCGGATAAGAGAGTATTGACGCCTCCAGATGCAGCCGGGACCAAACGATACCTTCCGAAGCACGGAGGAACTCTAGACGATAAATTTTTGGTCATCCATCCAATGCCTTAGCGAAAATTACTTAGTTAACGCTCTTAATAACAGGCCAAGCGTGCCAAGTCGAGCTCCTTAAGCGAGTTTCAAAAGGTATCTAATAAATAGGTATCTATACTAATACAAAGAATAAAAAGGCCGCCCCGCGCGTATCACAAACAACTTTTCTCCTAGAAACTCCGTCATAGGGCCCAAGGGCCCCAAGTTTCGGTATCACGTCCCTGATATTGTTTTATCTGAGAGACATCTAGACATCTGGAGCCTCTTAATAGTGGGAACTTTTCCTGGATCCCCAGTAGGTCAGCATCTCTGCAGATCGATTTAAGAGCCGGCACTCTGTGTCTGTGTTAACGACAGTATCATAACGACCTGGGGGCCTACTCTGGAACTCCGAACGAACGAACGAACATCTATCCGTCTTTCTCACGCCACTGCGTGTTAAAATAAGAGCGACAAAGACGCAACGACTCGATCGAACGAAATAAACTTCTAGAGTAGCGCCTCAGGGGAGGCACAGAAGGCCTAGGAATAAAGAAGACTTGGACATGTGACTTTAAAATTAACATTCATACATGAATCACGCCTATACCCCCAAAGGGGTAGGCAGAGGTGAACTAGCACCCACGTTTCGCCAATTATGTTTGGTCCCATGTAATGGAGGTGGCGAGCCTATTACCATATATCGGGCACAAAATACATTGCTATTGCTAGGTGGTATTAGAGGAACGCTGCTGCCCATTCCTCATCATCATTTATCCTTAGTCGCCCTGTACGACACCCACGGGAGAGATTTGGGGTGGTGACAATTGTATTCTACTCTGCCGTCACCATACGGCACTTTTAAATTAAATATGATAATAATTGTCGAATTACAGGTTTTTTGAATAATAATCTTACGTGATGGTCAGAAACTTGTGAGAATAACACTGATACCTGTTCTAGGGACATGATTATTTGTATTCATCAATGCATCCAGATAAAGACGTGTGTTTTGTCTATGTATTATATTGGAAATTCTCAAAACAAAATTAAAACATATTTTATTATGAGAGTGATATTATTATGAATTAAAGAGGAAACACACTGCGTCTCATACATGCATTATACATCAAGCTTTTCTCCCACAGGAGTAGGGTAGGGTACCTCCGTAAAACTGGGAACTGGGCAGGAAGTTACCAAGGTGATATAACGTCGCTAAAGAAGTGGAGAAGGCCTTCATCAAGCAACGATGTGTTTGTTGTCAGAAAAATATAAAAGATCAGAAATGAAAATTACGATATTAACGTTGCAAAATTGTCATCTATTTTTTAAATTTTGTATCCAAGTTTCCTGTGTCAATCCTCGTTAGTTGCTTGATTACGGATTTCAGTAGATTTCGCACTCAAATTTGTGAACGCTGGGAGATTTATTGGTACAACTGCTGTCAGAGACGGATTCGGTTGCTAATGACTGCCTGGATCGATGAAATAATATCAAATTTTCTTACTAATGTACGGCCGGCCTCAGAATAAGTTTGACACTTTGGTACCCTTCGCACAAACATTGTGCATACAGTATGTATGCGGCAAAAAGACCAATGAACAAATGTTGAGGGATGGAAAGAAAGATCGCAGAAGATTGATTGATTGCGTGAGAAATGACAAGCATGTGAATTAAATGGAGTGAATGAGCAGATTACAGCTAACAGTAGTGTGAAAAAAAAACATAATTTAGTACAGACATTATTGTGGAAAAGTGAAAAACAAACTGTAAGAAAAACTGCACGTCCAGTCAAAACAAAATTATTGAAAACAAAACCCGACATGCCATAAAACAGCTATACCGCGTTATACATTCTCAGAAAGCTCATTTAAAAATAAAAACGGCTCAACTCAAAAAATACTTCATAACACTGAGCACTCAAAATGTAAGGCTTCAAGACCTATTTTTGCAAGAGAAGCGTTTTTTATCTGTGTCCCTTTTATATTCAAGACGCGATCTGTCTGCGTTCATTTTAACTCGCTCCCGACACATTGGAGCGAGTAATCGACGCACTGCCGAACCTATGACATCATTCACCGTACTGATACCAAGTTCAATGCTGTATTATCTTTCTTCTTACTCAACTTGATGTAGCGTTTCCGGGTTTACTTCATTACACTGCTTTTATGGACCAATGCCGTCCGATGGCCTTACGGAGCCGATATTTTGGAGAAGGCAGAAACCTTGTTTTGGAGGTCCTTTAGATTTACGATGGGCCGGCAAAACTTCAACTAGTTTACTGGATTATAAATTATTAAATTGTGGTTCTTCAAGGTTCACTTTTTACATTAAAAAGATGCTGAAAACATAAATTTTTAAATTCACTTCCATTCCAAAATGGCTACCACTATTTACTAAAGAGCATACATACATACATAAATCACGCCCATATCCCCGAAGGGGTAGGCAGAGGTGAATTCTCACCCGCGTTTCGCCAATTATGTTAAGTCCCATGTAATAGGTGGAGAGCCTATTGCCATTTATCGGGCACAAAAGTCGCAGTACATTGTCAGGACGGTAGTATAAGAGGAACGCTGCTGCCCATTCCTCATCAATGATTTATCCTTAGTCGCCTTGTACGACACCCACGGGAGAGATTTGGGATGGTGACAATTGTATTCTACTCTGCCGTCACCACACGGCTAAACAGCGAGAAACTAAAGAGCGAGACATAATTAAATAAAATTTTCATTACATACAATAAATTTAAATATTTCTTTACACTCCCAACTATCTTCGAGCCCAGAGTAATTAGCATTAAGTGTCTTAGGGGACCTTTTAGAGTTAGGAAATGTTGTCGAAAACGGGCATGTATAGCAATTCGCAACGTAGTCTGTTCTTATCACCATTGTAAGCGTTAATTGATTGCCGAAGATAACGAAAGCACCTAAGTGGCTGTCAGCCAATAGAATTTACCTATTCAAATGTGTTCCTGATAATAATTGGGCTCGCCTTGCGAAAGAGATGGCTATAGCAACAATACATGATGTAACACAGCCGGCCTAAATGCACCGCCTTCTCCGAGAGGTTGCATCACTTGCATCCTCTTTGCTGAAATGCGTTTCTGTGCCATTGTTCTTTTTGAAATACTTTATTTTTTGTCTGTGGTAGGCTTTTAAGGGCGGTTCTTTCTGAGGACTTTTATGATAATAATAACTGCACCAGTCTCTCCAAACCCTTCACATTCGGTCACACAGTCTCTTACTGAAAGCAGTAAATATTAAATTGTCTTACTAATAGACAAGCTGTTAGTAAGACAATAAGATAATACACAATCTCATACACCACCTGCACCAGCCGTACAATTGCAAACTTATTCATAGACCGAGATAAATAAACATATAATAAATAATAATAATACTTTATTGCTTGCCACTTTAATGATATCTGTATCGTCAGAACTGCATTGATTGATCAAAATGTTTTACTATGGACTCGGCAGCCGCAATGAATCCATGGAACGCTAAGAGTTATGCTCTCTGAAAAGTCATTTGTCTGGAACCGATCGTCGTTGTTTCACCAATAAACAAAGTAATTTGCAACACATTTCAGGAATGGCATCATATGACATAAAACGGCCATCATGATGAAACCCATTAGATCGCCATCATAACAGACTGCCCAGCAAACGTAACTAGAGGCAACTTGCACAACATCCCAGCAAATTGCTTGACAAATGGACGTCTTCACTTACGGCGGACAAAAGCCACCATTATTTTGTACCACACCATATAATAGCAGGTAATGTAATAAAAAAACGACGCGCCATGCCGCAACTGTCGTGAGGCAATGACAGAAGTATGTCACAAAGCTAATTAGAAGATAATTCTGCGGCAAAATTAGGGGGCTTTATAGTTGGCAATTTAGGAGTTACGTGGTTTGAGTAAGACGTAATTTAGTTTGATGGACACATTGGGCAGATGGATACGTGGAGGTCAGGAAAGTCATGAGGCGGTGAACTAGACATATTTTTATGATACATTACATAAATCTCGCCTAATTATCCCCGAACGAAGGGGTAGGCAGAGGTGTATTGAATAACACCCACGTTTCGCCAATTATGTTAATTCACTTCTGCCTACGGTCTTCCGGGATAAAAAGGCGTGATTTAAGTATGTAACAAGTGGCGAGCCTATTGCCATCTATCGGGCACGTAAATCTCAGTAGACATAGACAATAATATGACATACTCCAATTATAAGCCAAGCGTGTCCACTCCTGCCCCTCTAGACAAGTGGCCAATCTATGCCAACGACTAGAATACAAATGTCAATTTGTGACAGGTGACGGTCGCGGAGTTAGTTTCATACATATGTATTCTATTCTATTCGATTTTAATTTTAACATTATATAAATGTTAGAAAAATTAGTACAAAGATTTTGGTGGTTAGAAAAATAATTTCGAAAGATCATAATTTTTCGAAATTCTTTTTCTAACCACCAAAATCTTTGTATTCTATTCATTCGAATAGATCTTGTCTAGGGGGGCAGTGGTCGCAACGGAAATGTCGCACTGAGAACTAACATAGTGAACAATTGCACCACAATGCGACCGTTGAGTGCCATAAATCCCAATTTAAACAAATCATTGTGCACAGTTTCGTAACAAACCGACGACGACAACCGAATTATACAAGTCGTGATTTAGTCAACACTTTATAGCGTGCCACAGGTGGTGTGGACCCAGTAGCACAACTTTTATTATGATTCTTTTATTTTCATTTTCATTTTCAGTAATAATAATGTTAATATAAGCCACGTGGTGACGGCAGAATAAAACTGTCACCACCTCCATCTATTCCGCGGGTGCAATTGGTATGTTCAACATGTTCGATTTTTTTTCAACCTTTCAATCAATCCGTATAGTACTGACTGATTTTAAACTAGTTTTTAAACAATACGACAATAGTGGTTATACTGCGATTTCATGAAGTACACTGTGTTCACGAGTTTCGGCGTTAATATGGAATGTCAAATAACTTCGAACTTTATTTCCTAAGAGCGAATTAGCAAGTTCGTTTGGAGGGTACTCGAGTGTTTGTTACACTTCTTGAGATAATTTCTAAGGCGCACTGGCCTAATGGGCATATTGTGTACGGCTGGTGTTACACATTTAGTACAGCCACTAGCATATCATAAGTTACAAAATCGTCAAGCTATGCCAATTGACTTGCGACTTTGTTAATACTAAAGTACAATATCGACTATTCGATTTTAATTTTAACATTAAATAAATGTTAGAAAAATTAGTAGAAAGATTTTGGTGGTTAGAAAAAGAATTTCGAAAAATTATGGTCTTGAGGCCTCATTTTTTAATGTTAAAATTAAAATAGAATAGTTTATAAAGCAAACCCAAGCTTAACCGAACGCACGGTATTTGTAAAAATATCTGCTTTGGAATGTTCGAAATTTATTTCAACGATTCCCGCCTCAAGACCATAATTTTTCGAAATTCTTTTTCTAACCACCAAAATCTTTGTAAAATATCGAATGAGAACATTTAAGTGTTCCATCTGTCATCTGTGACTATTCATTATCAACCTGCCCTTATCCTATCCTTTTCTCTCTCGTGTCGCTCGTCATCTTATTCACACCTACCAGCTTCATATCATACCTCACACAATAATACATCCATCGTTTCAGTGGTCTTCCTGTACTTCGATATCTATCAACATTCATGTCCATAACTTTATTACTCACATTAATGCATCTGTAAATATTATTTTAAAAAATCGGCTTAAAATCTTCATCGGCTACCAGTGGCGGAGCGTCCATATAACCCGATTCCCAACAGCCGTACCAAACGAGCGAGCATAAAAAATCATTACCATAATGCAAGTACAATACCATTTTATAAACAAATAAAAAAAATCCACCAATAAAATCTTATCATAACAGTATTAAACGCGCGCGAAACAATATGCAACACAGGTACATACAATTCGCTCCCGCTCTCTAGATTCCTTCAACTAACTCGCTAAACATCGAGTTATGAACGCCTACTACAGCACGCACACAGACAAGCGTAGTCTTGTCAGGCGCACGCAACGAGAAATAGTACCTAAAGATTGCCTACAAGCCGGCATCAAGCCGGCATTTCGGCAGCCTACGCGCTTATGCATCGATACACTACGACTCACGCACACATTAGTAATAAACTACCACGAAAACAAGTCCGTCAAAAGTAAATATTTTAGATCTTATTACAATAGCCATAAAAGCGGAATTTCACTGCACTGAACTGCACTCAATATCGCGGTCGGCGCCGCTCCAACAAGCCGGTACGGAGCGGGTTAAGTCGTCCTTCCCTTTTTAACACGGCTTTTGTTTGTATAATGATATCTCTTTCTGGCCTTGCTGAGAAATACTCAGGACGGCTTCTGTCATGCGCAGCCACAGACGTTTGCTTGCACTCACATAAACATAACGTAATTAATTAGTTTTATTGTATTTTTAGCAGTAATTCAGTGAAATAGTAAAATTTTACTAACCTGTGTTGTTGGTTTTAAAGGTGTATTGTGATTTTGTGAATTGTGTAGCTCTGCAGGGATTTAATTGGTAGGTTTTAGTTTTTATTTATTTTGGTTTATTCTCTCTCGGCACAATAATGGCCGCTTTGATGCACATAGATTGTTGCCTTACCGATTTCTTGCTAAGTGAAGGAAAGCAGTTTTCAAAGTTGTCCTTTGAAAATAAAAAATATGTCATACAGTTAGGTCGAGCTCGTCCAAATATGTCAATAGATTACAAACGTAAAGACGGTTTTTTCAAGCATTTCCACAGTTCTCTTTATGATAAATATAGTTGGCTTACAGGCAGTTGTTTATTAAATAAAATGTTTTGTTTTCCGTGTCTTTTGTTTTCTGATTCAAGCAGCGTTTGGAATCGAACGGGATTTTCTGATGTTAATAATTTATCAAACTCTGCTAAAAACATGTTCAAAGTGAGAAACATATGCGTAGTTGTTTAGCGTTGCATGAATTTGGAAATAGTAGAATAGAAAACTATTTTAACAATAATTTTGACGCTCATAACCGCAAAGTCGAGCGTAATCGTATTCTGTTAAAACGTTTCATAGACACAGTTGTTCTCTTAGGTAAACAAGAATTAGCGTTTCGCGGGCACGACGAAAGTGTAAATTCGGATAATCGTGGTAATTATACTGAAACATTATTATATTTGAGTAATTATGACTCCGTATTAGAATCTCACTTTGAACAATGTTCCTCCACTTCTCATCCTGTTTTTTCTGGACTTTCTGGGGACATTCAAAATGATCTGATAAACTGCGTGTCTGCTGTTATTTCAGATCAAATTAGGTCTGAGATAAATAGGGCGAAGTTTGTGTCGGTTATGATCGATGAGACTCCTGATTTGAGTCACAGAGAACAGCTGAGCGTCGTCTTGCGGTATTTGTCCGATACGGGTTTAGAGGAGAGATTCGTAGGTTTTTTTGATGTTAGCGCGAGTCGCACCGCTGAAGTATTATCATCACAACTGTTAGAGATTTTAGACCAATATCGGTGTAAGGACAAGTTGATAGGTCAGTCATATGATGGTGCTAACGTCATGTCCGGCGAGCATGGTGGAGTCCAGGCGTTAATTCGTCGTGAATGTCCTATGGCTCATTTCGTCCCTTGTTACGCCCATATATTAAATTTAGTTTTATCCCGTTCGTTAGAGAATATTCCCGAGCTAAAGTCATTCTTTGGCCATGTCAATGGCCTTGTTCGCTATTTTAATAAATCTACAAAGCGATCAAATCTCTTAAAACAGATTTCCGATCGCCGCTTACCTGGTGTAGCAGATACGAGATGGCATTACCATTCGCGTATTATTAATGTTATTTTTAATTGCAGGTTAGATATGATTCAGACCTTCAATTCCATCATAGAAAATCCAGAATCGTGGGATTCTGATTCTCTTTCTTTGGCAGAGTCATTCCTAAGTAAGTTAGAAAATATGGAGTTTTGTTTTATTTTGCATGTATTTTCGGTTATTTTTGAAAAAACCGACGTCCTTTTTGCTTTATTACAAAGCAAACAAGTCGATATTGAGGTCGCTACTCGAGAAATTAATTCTTTTCTCTCATGGTTATCAGATATATTTCCTAATCAATTCGATTTCATTTATCACAGCATCCAGGAGTTCTGCGAGCCACCGCGGCGCCGTCGTCGACTAGATCCAGGAATCGATTTAAAAACCCTATACAAACGGTTATTTGTAGAAATAATTGATAACGTAAAGTCACAAATTAATTCCCGATATCAATCGTTTGCGACATTATCGTATCTAGATCTATTAAATAAAAGGAAATATGAACAATATCAAATATCTTTTCCTAATAATCTAATTTCTACACTTATGTCCGAATTTCGTTCCCATTTTGATTTTACTGTTTTAAAGAATGAATTAAATGTTTTATACACTTCACCTAGTTTAGGCAAATTAGATGTTTACGAACTCTATTTACATTTAAATGGTTCCGCCTTGAGTGAAACCTTTCCTCAAGTACTTTGTTTATGCAATATATTTCTTACCCTTCCTGTATCAGTTGCGTCCGTTGAACGATCGTTTTCGGCCTTAAAACGAATTCATACGTATTCCCGAAATATCCAAAAGCAGGAAAGGTTATCTAATTTAGCATTAATTTCTATAGAGAAAAATTTGTTAATGAAAATTAAAAGTAAAAATGATTTCTATGATAAAGTCCTTGCCCATTTTGTAAAAAAAAACCGTAGAATTGTTTTAGAATATAAACAAACTTAAGCCGTCGCGTGTCTAGTCACTAGTCGTCCGTTGTTTAGTTTCCGTTTGTATGGCTTTTTATTTCGTTTCTCAGGTTTGCATGTAAGGTTTTTTAAGTAACAGGTACAGGTGCGGCGGCTGCAAACTTCAGCTTTGGATGCTTTATTGTATGTTATTTAGGGCTAAGGTAATTTCTTCATTGGCGGACTTGCGGACGGAGTTAACGATCTTTGACCTTTGTTTTATTTTTCGTTTAACATGAGTGGTTTGGTTTACTAATTATTTTTAAAGTTTTTCTTGCATGGGTATTGTTAGTTAAATTTTACTAACCCTTATTAACATTTATTTTGTTGTTTTTTCCTTTTGTTTTAATGCTTGATTTCCTATGAATGTGTGTGTAACGCTAACAACGGCTTTTTTAAAAGCCACTTTTATCATGCTCGACATACACTGTAATATATACATACACCAGTGCATATCAAGTATGGTGAAGGTGGTGAACAACTAACAACAACTGCAAGAAGCCACATCCAGCACAAGAGCACAAGCACAATCACCTCCCGTCATTCATTGCCACGCTTGCGTTGAACCTGTAAGAAGTATTGTAAATGGTATGTGTTTTTTTGTTTATCGCACACTGTTGACCCTTCCACACATACAAACACATGCACTACAGTATACAGACCAAATTACGAGCTTTAAAGAAAGTTTCTACGAGTACCCATTTTTTGTGGGTCCTAATTTTTACTGTGGCTTGCCTTACTTTTTTTTTCACGCCACGCCACTGTCGGCTACATGCATGTATGACATTAAGCCTTTCCTAAGGCTTGTAGATTGTGACTAAGATCTAAACGCACCCTCAGCATAATTTGGTCACCAATCCAATGAATGGCTTTGGAAAGCGTTGCTTAACTTTCACTGCATGATATAACTGAGTGTTGAAGACAATCATGACGCTTTTAGATCTAAATTTTCAGACTTTTCACTGTCTTTGAACACCAATGTGCAAAAAAACAGTGAACATAAATAAACTCCATTAAAATCAGAAAAAAGAGTAGCCTAATTAGATTTGTATTGAAACGGGCAAATCCTTTTTTCAACGTGCTCTGAAAATAAATTATATAAATAACTGACGGAATTCCCAACTGGTTCTTATATTGTGTTTCGATTTTGAATATGTATTTTTTATTTCCGTCAGTTTCCATTAGGGCCATTTAATTATTTGTATTTATCTTTAAAAGCGGTGATTATAATTATGTATTATAATTATAACTGATCACCGTATAACGTAACCTGACTTCTTCTCCCTGCCCTTATCCTACTCTAAGTAGGAACGGCACAATATATGTCTTCCTGTTGCACTCTCCTCTATTAGACGAGAGGTCAGCATGAACTCCCCGCTTCCTCATATCATCTTTACCTGACAGAAGAAATCACTTAAATACTCACCGAAAAAGCTAAACCCTCACCAAATTTCAATTCCTTGTGTTTATATGCAGTGATTCTATTGATTCTCCTCAAACACATCCTCGCATAGCTCTAGTGGAAACTGCCGCACTCAGAGACGTCAATTAACTTTAATGAGTATTTAATGTCAAAAATTTTCATTCAAATCTAGACCATAGACCCAGCAAGAATAGCGACTAGTGTCGAATTGTCATTTTTTGACGTTAAGTACTCATTAACGTTATTTGAGGTCTCTGAGTGCGGCAGTAAGTCAGTTTTTGACATTTTACCGTATGGAACACAGATATATCATGGAAGAACTGTCAAAAACTGACGGTTATCTTTTAATCGCTTGTTTTACGTGTTGGTGAACTCAAGCCTTAAGGTTAAGAAAGCGATGAGTAAATGGGCAACAGCGTTCCTCTTATATCCCTAGCAACCTTTAACGAAGAATGACTCACTTTCACGATTACAAATTCATTAGCCGCGATAGATTCCCTGGAGTGAATCACCTATCCTGGATGCTCTGTTCCCTTCAACGCTACGATTCCCGGAAATAAGAAACTGAGGTCGGTTTACACAACACCGTGCCTAAAATATAAGAAAACATTGCAGAATTTGGACCTAGGTTTGGGCGGACACAGTTTACTATTCGTATGACAGACATCTAGTAGTTATAAATGAGTTTTTTTAGCCATGTGGTGACGGTCGAGCAGAACACAATTGTCACCACCCCCATCTCTTCCTCGGGTGCCAAACAAGGCGACTCAAGTAAATACGTTTCTCTTCTACACCTAGAAATATACTGTGATTATTGGCTCGACATCTATTATAATGGTACCTAACCTAATTCGCGAAAAGTGGGTGTTAATTCACCTCTGCCGCTCTGCCTACCCCTACGAGGATATAAGCGTGATTTATGTTTGTATGTACAGTTGAGGAGGCCGCGATACATATTTAGATCGGCACGCGGAGTGCCCCGTTTGCCTTGTCCACAGACTATATCACATTTATTTTTTTAATTTGTTAACCGATGATGTGCAAAGGAAACTACAGAATACGGAGTTATGTATTAGGAGATTGTGCGCACTGTATTTTATTTATATTATTTCTACAGTTACAATCCGAAAGGCAGTTTACAAGAATACGTATTTTGGACTGTCTGTCTGTGTTTTTATGATAAAGCAGTTACATTGGATGCCTCATCGTGCCACCTCAATTCGCCCGTCCTTTATTACAGATGACTCACCAAGAATCCTGGAATCCTAGAAGATTATTGAGGATTACCGCCATATCGAGTTTTCTGCGAAGCCCTCCTCACAAACGACCTGGGCTATGAGATAGGTATTATTGGAAAAATAATCCTTCTTAGCAGTGCCAACATTCGTTCTTGGAAATTGAGAACGAAGTATTGAAAACTCTCACTTAATTATCACACTTTGTGTTGTATGTATGTTTTAATACTCTCCTTTCATCGGTCTCTTGTGCATGGTCCTTTCCATCCTTTTACATTCATTTATCACTCGCACCTTTTCGGTGTGACGAATGATATGAATTAAAAGGGAATGGATGTCTCAATGAGGTCATCTGGTCACCCATGCAATGTCTTGCCGAATATTGCTTAGCTTAAGCCTTAAGTATGTTGACTGTCGAGCACGCTAAACATTAAGCGCTGCGTCATCGACCTGCCACGACATTTTGGATATTTCTATAAATAAATATAATTCCGTATCATGGATGAGGCTAGGCGGGGTAGTTGATCTTATTTGCGTTGGAGGATTGGGAATACGACGGATATCGGATGAGAATGTGGCACGCTAGCCGTAACAGCGTTAGGTCAGCGTAGCGTGCGATTTCCAATCAAATTTCGGGATATATCCGTTATTGCAGGTCGGCTCAAGATGTGTTTGTATCTTAGACATAATATTGTAGTATACGGATAAAATTGATTCTGATGTTTCGCAGAAAAGTTCCACTATTCAGCACTATAATATACTCATAACCCTGTAACTGATCGGATAAAACTCCATGTAACATCACTCCTACTCATCCCCGAAGGGGAAGGTAGAGAGATGTATTAACACTCACATAAGGGTTCGAGCCTATTGCCGTTTATCGGGAATTTTAATCGCACTTTAATTCCCATTTCTTCTTGGATTCACCAGGACCGCTGCTTCGTCGTTATTATTACTCTTACTGCCGCACTCAGAGACGTCAAAAAAATTTAATGGGTACTTAACGTCAAAAAAATTCATTTAAATCCAGACCATAGACCTGGCAAGAATAGCGGCTATTTTGAATTGTCATTTTTGACATTAATTACTCATTAACGTTATGAGTGCGGCAGTCAATCGCCTTGTAGGTACGACACGACACCCACCAGGGAGGTAGAGGTGGTGGACATAAAGATTCTTCTCTGACGTCACCACATGGCAGAGAAAAAAACTTTGTGCTCTAAATGTATGAACTTACTGTAGCAGGTATGCAATTTTGAGTCATATCTCTTTTGTATTCAAGCAGCGCTGTGTTCAAATGCAATAAATATCCATTATTCAAGTGCTTCTTTCTAGCTGATGCATGGATATACATATTTGAAATTCGCTTGTAAGCGAAGACGGATCTTTTCAACGGGCACATTTATGGCATTCCTGCGCAGAAAGTCGCGAGCCGAGTGTGCCAATGACGCGTGAATGGGCGGCTTTTTGCTGGGACCTCCGCAGAACAGCAAATGGAAGTGGGGGACCAGACATTTTTCACAACTTCCGATTCGTATTTGTAGTAGTGTGCTGCTGACGCAATTAAGAGCAGCAGAACAACATATTAGTATTATAGCAACTACGTAGCCGGAAATCGCATGACAATTACAACTTAACATAACATAAAATTTAAGGAGTTGGTAGAGCCGGGGGTACTGTCTAAGGGTCTCAGGGAAAATTAATTAATTTATTCTCGCTCTAACTCCCACTAAGTCCCGAGAAAAAACAGTCTCAAGTGGTGGAGAGAGATTTTGTCCACGTCCTGTGCTAGGCTAGGGCTACTGGAAGCAGTTAACAAATGAGTGACTTTTTTCAATCAATAGACTAAACTTTTAACAAACAGTAGCATCCTATTGACAATCATTATTATAATGACACCAAGAGCAAACGATTTCCGTCGCTATCTACGGGGACGAATGGCTTTGGTATACGGCTTCTCAATAACAACGCAATCGAATCGTTAACCGTAATGGCAGTCGTTAACTAATGGCTACGCTTATCTTTTAAAAATATTTTCGTTTCACTTGTTATCTGGCCAGTATGGCACATAGTAGTATCATAATGATAATAAATAAATGAATTCGTCTTGCCCAAAGTAAGTAGCATAAGCACTTGTGTTATGGATACAAGATGGTGGACAAATTTTTGGTGGACCTACATAATAGTATACTACATAACCATAACTCAAGAACAAATGTTCGTCACTAAGATTCCAATTCCAACAGTTTACAATCTCGCGAGATAGATTTATAATCTGACGGTATTTACAATTTTACGGTGACATTAAATTAGCGAGTAGGTACCATTATGTTCTCAGCCAGCACGTTAGGAACTTTAAAATAAGCATGTTGTTGTTGTTAGCTTGTTTAGGGCCTTGTTAGTTCTACACTAGAACGTGGTGTCTAAGGGGGCTCTCACAGAATCTTACACCCGTATTCACAAACAATACTGTATACTAAAGAAGCAATACTGTGCGAAGTAAGACATTTACCAATGCGTTTGTCACTCAAGTATGGTCTATGAATAGGTTTTTGGGACTGTGCGTTAACGCACCTTATAGGAATGTTTATGAATACCGGTGTTAACAAAGATGGCTGGACAGAGAGAGAAGTCGGGTAGGCGATGGAATGTTGACATGTTGTGAAGGAATGCCGTAAACCTGCACTTGGGTCACAATCACAAGTCCCATGCGCTGCCATGACTTTCCTCTCTGCCACACTATGGACCCGGCACCCGCACTGTGAAAGAATGCTAAGGGTTATTGTTTTAAATGATTATCATGTCGCGAGGTAACGAGGACTGTCACAATCCCATACCCTAATTAATCCGATGTGCAGGTAACAAGTGCCCGCAAGATATTTTGCAAGTGGTCGAATTTTTCTTCGAGAAATGCTAAATAAAATCTCAACATCGCTCACCCAAAAAGTTGTTTGGACTCCTCGTCGTACCCAAGAAAGTAAAAACTTTTCGAAAGAGGTCCGCATCAAATCTTTTTTTAAACATCTGCTCGTGCAGCCGTCCGTATTGTGACGTAATAGGAGCTCTTTTTGCATAATTGGCTGTCGTAATAACAAGTAATGAACTATACATGCTCGGGAACAATGAGTTCAGGGTACTTTAGATGTATACGCTATGTTCTCCGGGCCGCGTACCATCTGCCTTTGCAAGTTTGTTCAATTACAATGTTTCAAGAATTGTTCTCTTTTTATTCCAATTGTTCATGAGTTCCAGATGGTCACTGGTCCCTTCTACACATGCAAAATATACAACACAAAGAGGCTGGAAATTTCATGGGACGTAACATATAAGTTGGCGAATTGAGACCCACATTTCGCCAACTTATATGTTACGTCCCATGTAATAGGGGCCGATATTTAGCACGATAGGTACGTCGCCATTCATTCATAAACTATCTAAGGGCGCGCCAAAAACAAAGCAACTTCTGTTCCTCTCCTCTCTTAGCTGTTATCAACTATATACCTAACTAGGCACTCGCCATATGAGGTCCCGGTTTTAATTCCTAGTTTTTTATTTGATTATGGGCCTGTTTCACAATGGACAAGTAAGTTCTGAGTAGGTTACTTGGCAGAACATTTGACAGTTGTAATATGAAATATATGTCAATTGAATTGTCAAGTTAGCTACTCAGAACTTACTAGTCGACTGTAAAACGGGCCCTATGTATTTTAAATTTATGACAGTACTCTTTTGTTTTTAACAAGCGATATAGCGTTCATTTGCAATATTTATTCAAGATAGCATCCGTATTCAAACAAAACGACAGTGTCCTCTGTTTTATTATTTAATCTATCGTACAGTATATGGCGTAGTGCATTACTATCATTTGACGAGTCCACGCACTGCTAATTAGACGACAAATTTTCCGTTTCATTAACACACCTAACAGTGCAGTAGAAATTCTTCATTAAACAGCTACTACTTACTGTCTGTCTGTACGTAGACGCACTTACATGAGACGGCGGTTGGCGCAGGAATATTTTCACGAAATAATTTTACCACAAGTATGGCAATTAACACGCTACCCAGGTATTCTTTGTTAAGTAGTGTTGATTGCTGTAATCAATATGTCGTCTTACATTGTCTGCAGTATTTCTATAATCCAAGGTCTTCTTCTTCTCCTTCCCAGTCTATCTGCGGGCCTAGCACGGGGACGTGGACAAGTCTCTCTCCAGCAGCACTTGACAGTGTTTTGTCTTGGCATTTAGTGGGAGTTAGAGCGAGAGGAAAAGATTTTCTTTCCCCCGAGGAGATGTATCCACGTCCCGTGCTACGGGGGCTGGGGTTGCCGCAGTACCTATGTTTCCTCTTCCATTCATATCGGTCAGACGTCATCAAGCCATCCACTCCCTCTTGATCCCTGGCGTATCAAGGTCAATAGCACGAAAGACTCCATAAGTTTTTTAAAACTTTATTGCATATAAAATGATAAATTAAATAAGTTACACAATCGTTTTCCATTCGCATTATTGAAGCATCGTGGAGAGTATTATTCGTAAAAATTGCGTATTTACGCACTTGCTGGGACTATAAAACTTTCTAAAAGTGCGATAATCTAACAGTTAATGTTTAATTCTAAGTTTTAATTAGAGAAATACCACCGGCGGTAATGGTATGGGACGAATGAACGCTTTACATTATTATTATCATAACAGCACAGGTTATAATTATTGGTTAATCGAACATTACCATTATTTTGATGAAATGATTTTGGCGTTTTGAAGAAAAGAAACAGACCAGTGAAATTAAAAAAAAGAGCTATAATTCAGCTCTTGGACTTTCTTCAGCAATACTGACCATCAGACCAATCGGCACGTTTTATTTAAAAAAGATGCGCTCAACCATTCCTTTTTTAATAAAATTGTCGTCTTTGATTGGTTTCCCTATTTATCCCCGAAGGAGTAGGCTAGTTAGACGGGAATTAAACATCCACTTTTCGCCATTAGAGTTAGGTCCCAAGTCCCATGTAAAATTTTGCGAGCTTTATGCCATTTACCGGGCACATAAATAATGCCCGCTGCAATTAGGAAATAATAAACATACTTATTATCAAGTATCAACAAAAAACAGTGCGTGAAACAAATGAAGGCGCGTGACAGCTCGCTAACGGAAATTTTGTTTATATTAATGTTAAAAAAAGGTTTATACGTCTACTTTTTTTTAATTCTCCCTATATTTTAGGGAAGGCAAAAGGTCTAGCCCATACAGCCAAGTCTTTAGTGTATATTTTATCTGTAGTCTTATGAAATAATGAGTGGGTGAAAAGTATGAATGAAATGAATTTTACGTTAAAATATGGGTGCCACATATTTTAACGCATCTAGGGAGTGCTTGGCGCGAATTGAATGGTAACAGAGTTCATGATGGTGCTTGATGAAATGGATAAAACCACTTTTTATAGTGATCTTCACCACAATATCAAAACACATCATGAGACTTATTTCTGATGATTCTGCATAATTGCACATCAACACGGATGCTTGTGCATCAAAACTGTACACCACTTTCACTGCACAAAATCCACTCTGTAACAATTTTTGAATAAGCGAAAATAAATCTGATTGACACCACGAAACGCGCCAAACTCTCTAAACTACTTTTTTTATTAAAATTCTCCCTATATTTTAGGGAAGGCAAAGGGTCTAGCCCCATACAGCCATGTCTTTAGTGTATATTATATCTGTAGTCATATGAGATAATGAGTGGGTGAAATGTATGAATGAAATGATTTTTACGTTAATAATATAATAAACACATTTTAACGCATCTACGGAGTGCTTCGCGCGAATTGAATGGTAACAGAGTTCATGATCGAGACTAATGAGGTGAACAA
The DNA here is from genome assembly GCA_963931975.1 of Cataclysta lemnata. Lineage (NCBI taxonomy): Eukaryota > Metazoa > Arthropoda > Insecta > Lepidoptera > Crambidae > Cataclysta > Cataclysta lemnata. The sequence continues at coordinate 24,875,074 of OZ008339.1, read as the reverse complement.
AAACACTTTTTACAGTGGATTTTACCACAACATCAAATACATCACAAGATTTATTTATAATGATTCTGCATACTTGCACATCAACACGAATGCTTGTGCATCAAAATAACACCACTTTCACTGTACAAAATCTACTCTGAAACAATTTTTGAATTATCGAAAATAATTCGTACTGACAACACTGAAACCCGCCAAAAACACCGTTTATACGTCTACTTGACGAAGTTACGATTAATTATAATAATGTTGTCATCTCAGTCCAAATTACTTTTCCTTGAAATTGGGCAACAGATTTTATAAATATTCGTTTTTATTGTAACTAAAGAAATTGACTAAAGAAATAAAATTAACTACATAATTACTTAAATACTCAGATTACTCAGGTAAGTTCCTTTCCTACTATTGGTTATATGTATTAAAAGCAAAATACTTAATAATTTTTTGTTTTTTTTCTGCAAGTCAAACTTATACATTATTATGTCAGGTAAATTACGTGTTTTTGAGGAGCTGGATAGTGCAGTGGCTTACAGAGCTCGGCCTGCGATTGCGTAAACTAAGTAAGTAATGTTCGCTAAGGCCGGTCATTGGATGGGTGACCAAAATATATCTTATAGTTGCTATGTGCTTCGCAAGGCACGTGAAGTCTTCCGGGATGGAAATGTACATATATATGGTGGAGATGTATGTCGCATTCGAAATGAAACGTCAAGATGTTGCGTTGCGGTCAAGAAAGAGGTCGAATTACAGATCGGAATTCGAGGTTACATGTCGAGAAACCGCGTCCAGACGATAGCAGCTCTGTTGCTATCGTACGCTAGTAAAAAGTTACTCTTTTTTACATAGGTACATCCTCGAAAGGCAGAGGTGATTTAAAACACATGTTTCGCCAATTAGGTTAGGCCCCATGTATCGGGTACGAAAAATCGTAGTACATTGCTAGGTAGAAGGGGATATAAGTGGAATGCTACTGGCCATTCCTCTTCACTGTTTCAACCCTTAGTCGCCTTATACGACACCCGCGGGAGAGATTTGGGGTGGTGACAATAGTATTCTGCTCTGCCGTCACAACACGGCCAATTCGTATTTGACATAAGATAATGCAGTGTGTCGATAGTGGTAAACAGTGTCACAGAAATGTCAAAATCTATTAGCTAAATTGTATCTAGTTCTAATTTTCGCCGCCTGACATTATAAATTGGTGGCACTACCTACCGTACCGTATTATTGACACAATACGTTTCAACTTGGAATTATACTATTGTTCGTCATGAAGCCATCTGTCAGAACAATACCTGTCACCGAGTTAATTATTGTCAGGAAACACGTCATAGTTAGGTTACGTGTTTTATAACTTTCCTATAATAAGGCGGTGCGCACGCGCAGTGTCTTTTCAAGTAGCTCATTATTGTTATTATACCTTACCTTAATAATAACCGATTCAGTGTTACGGAAGTCCGTACAAATGCGAGAAAGACAAGAAAAAAGAAGAGCAAAAAAATAGGTCAGAAAATTTTCAGAAATTTTTTTTAGGGCAACATTTTGCGGGTGATTTATTTTTATTCTTTTTTTTCGCTTTAAAAAGTTTTTAAAATCTGAAAACGTTACTTACTAAAAACTTTTTTTATTATTGTTGCGTCGGCTTTTACTATAGCTAAAATCTTTCTCCATATTATGGTCTATGATGAAATCAAAAAGATTCTTGTTATTCTTTCTATCCTATTATATTTATACCGCAAAAAAGTTTGTAATTATATGGGATAGGTACTGCTTAGACCTTGTTTAGTTTTATGCACAAAGTAGACGTATGGCTACATTTCAGATCCTTTAAGGCTGATGTAAAGTATACATGGAAAACTGTAACCAAGGCTTCTCTCTTGATCCCGCGGCGAGACGATCAGAAGTGGGTCTTTTTAGTGAGTATGCCTCGTCCTTCTGATGGGGTGGGTCCCACATAACCATGCATCGTCTTACACGGGCGGAGTAGGAAATGCGTAACTATAAAAAAAGGCTGACGTAGATTTCAATGCAAGTGTAAGCACTTGTAACAGGATGCGGGATATTTGCTATGGGTATGGGTATTCGGCCTTGCTTGCTCATCGATGAGACCCGCTTTGTTTTTTTTTTTTTTGCTGCTTTACAGATAGTGCCACTTGCAGCTGTTGTCTATTATTTACTACTCTGTGCTTAGCACGGAGACTTGGATGAGATAAGACCTCGTTATCTCGTCCAAGTGCGGACTCGAAACATAATCATAATAACGTTCATCTCTTAAGGGTCAAAGTTGCACAAAATACATATAATAATTTAACTAGCAGGATTTTCATCTGTTAACTAACATCGTGATAGCTGTTCAACCTAAGTAGGTAACTAACTATACAAATAAAATAACATCACAATAGATAATTATTATCGGCATTACTATATTGACATTGTGAAAGGGTGACAAGTGCCGCGGTCTCTCATATTCGTCAAACCTGACAAACACCCGATAAATTCCCGCCTCAAGATCATAATTTTTCGAAATTCTTTTTTCTAACCACCAAAATCTTTGTACTAATATTTCTAACATTTATATAATGTTAAAATTAAAATCGAAGAGCTGATAAAGACCTTTAACCTCCACACAATAATTACTTTTTAGTTTTAACGAAATTATTAAAATTGTATGTTAAAAAGCATTTGACAATTGTAGGGTAATTAGTCCCCATCTCTCCCGCAGGTGTCAAGGCGACTAAAGGTAAAGGCAGCGATGAGTAGGTAATGGTCAGCAGCGTTCCTCTTTATAGGTACTACCACCTAGCAATAGCGATAGATGGCAATAGTCTAGCCTCCTATAACATGGGACCTAATCCTACCTAGGTAATTAACGAAACTTGGGTGTTTGTTAAGAGTGAGGTAAAACGTTTACTTACTATATAGGTACCTATATAGGTACAGTGCTATCGAAACATATGTTTATCACATGTTACTAATTTAAACTCATGCTTGTGCTACGATGCGCATAAGGTTTGCACTCGTTTGCAGTGACAACGGAAAAAATGTTGACTCAGTCAACAGATACCTACATGTGTAGTATTATAAATTTGAGCAAGCATTTTTATTACTATTTTGTAGCTTTAAAGAAGCGTTTAGAATTGTTCACGAGACGATTTTAAACATTGTGTCTACTATGTTAATTAATATTCTACTACCAACCAGAATATTAAAGTCAAGTTAAGTTAGGTAACCTAAAAATATTTTTTGTGATGATTTGTGGGAAAACCGGCTTGACGGGCGCTTGCGAGGCGACAACCAACAGGTAGGGAACGTGCAGGATAGGGCACTGACCTACCGCTGCTTGTATCACAGTATGCACGGGCCATGAATGACTGTCGGCCGCAAAGCTATGTATTCTGCTGATAACCGCTAATTAGATCGGTTTAACAACACTTCCAACGACTAGCTATTAAGGGGGAAATAGAAAACCGCTCTCAACGACTTCATTATGACGCGTAATCAGAATCACATTCCATGACGGACGGACACTACGATAGTTTTTTACGGTACACAGCAACTGGCAACAGAGATATCTCTAAATGCAACAACAACAAAAAACATTACCAAAGATAACTGTACAGCAGAGAATTAAGTAGGTAATACAACCGAAATGCCACTCACCTCTCGCGAACTGCAGGCGAAACGAGCGATTTCGATTCGAGCTAGTTGCAAACGGCCCGTGTCCTTAGGAACTCAACAAAGGTCTACTTTCACCGGCTGACGCCAGCGAGATTCAACCATATACGGCCCTCGTACGTCTCCTACTTAGGAGCCTTTTTATTGAACGGAACAGTAACGTTCAATTGAAAACGGTAAATTGCGATCGCAAAAAATAACCATGGGTACACTGCACTGACACAACTTGTACTCTAATTCACACGAACGCACCGCACTGAGTTTACCCCGTGAGCTAAAACTCGTCGAAAGTCCCTCAGTAGTAAGGGCTTGTGCTAAAAAAGTTGTAAAAGTTTTCGTGTGCCGAACCGACAGCCAACGGTGACACGACCGCCATTAAACAACCGCGCCGCGCGAATACAGGCAACGAGCGAGCGAGTGAGTGAGCCACCCAGCCGGTTTGCCCACGAACAAAACCATGCTATGCGAGCGGAGCGCACGCGCGAGACAGACCTATTACGGAGCCTGTGATCAGACAAGGACACCGCTATAGAACCGTTTTGTACCCCCCAACCCCGCATGCCAAATTTAAGGGGAAGTAATCAAACACCTGCTTATTGTTTGTAACCAAAAATAAGGTTACATAAATTTAAAACAAAGTTTTTTTGCAATCAGTAACATAAAATAATATCGTTTTGATTTTTATTTAAATATTATATAAAAAATAATTATAATATTTATAAAAATATTTATTAGTTAGAAAAAATATTACAAAGAAAAATAGGTCAGAAAAAGTATTATTCTTTATTTATTTTATAAAACTTCATTTTTCAAACCTGACCTATTTTGTTTTTGTAATATCAGGTAGATATGTTAGTATTAAATCATAAAAACACATAGATAAGATATACATATTTTAATTTCACTATGGATGTAAACTCTAAAAGAGCATTATATATAAATAATCTTAAATAATAGATAATAATTACACTGTGTCAAATTTATAAAACGAAATCAGATAGTCAAGGGGCCAAGGGCTAAGTGGGAATGGGAACTCAGAAATATTTGCCACTAATTTATTTGTGTTTCCCATTATGCCATTACATTAGCACTCGGAGTAAATAGGACCTATTTACTATTTACTCTGAGCATTAGCACTAAACTTAATAAAATAAAATGCGTGCAGTGGTCTATAAAAATAATATCATTTGTGACAGAATTGTCACCCTAGGGAGAGGGGAGAGGAGATAATTATGATTAATTGTTTAAATAGATTTTTGTTTATGTAATAAGTAAAATGCCCATAAATAAATTAAAATTATAATACCTACATGATTTTTTTATGAAACACTCAATGTAAAACATTATAAAATGAACATGCGAGATGTATGCATATTCAAATTTTCATCATCACAAAAGATCAGCCTTATCACATTGTGTCAATTTAAAAATATTTTAGGGGTTACAATACTATTACTATTTACTATAATATAGCTCTAGTAATCATTATATTTACATAAAATAATATTCAACATAGACATTTTAATATTTCATGTGATCACTTAAATAAAATTTAATTAAAGTAATTGTCTGTGTCACTGACAAACATTTGTCTTTATACAGGATTTATATTTTTTTATAAAACACATTAAATTCAATAGTTACAACCCTGACATTAAATTTATTCCATTAAACAAAGATTTAAATTCAATTATAATTTATATTAACAATTCTCCTACCATCTTACAGGGCCCATCGAAAGTACTGCACAAATATCAACCAATAGTAAACAAATTACATCCCTCTTTATTATTAATAAAACATAATATATCCAGATATTTTAGAGTAGGTACTTCTAAATATGGTACTGGACTTCCAAAATTAATTTGGTAATATATTCCATTCGCATTGAAAAAAATAGAGAATATAATCTGATTGACCAGAATAATAATCTCAATTATAAATATATAAATTGTATCCTTAAAACTAAGAATTTTCTATTATCACTGTTTCACTAACTCTAATGGTACACTTAATTCTGGAGTCATCAAGAGGGGGTTTGCGGATTTGGTATTGAGCTTAGGTTCTGAAAAATGTCTGTGCTTTAAATGCTCAGTTTTATCTTGACTAAAATATGTCCTGATATTCAGCACCAAGGCATTCATAAAACTAATTATAACATAAATACCACCTATCACTGAAAACAGTCTTAAAGTAAACTGCAGTACATTCTCTCTTTCTTGGTAAACTTTTACTTTCAATGCTGCCATGTCATACTTGAAGAAAACACCTGGCACCCCATGAGAGCCCTTTGTATGACTAATTGGCCGTTCTAGATCTTTAACTGCATATTGATATGTTTTAATGGTTTCAAACGTAGTATCAACGTCTGTTGGTACTACTTCTACAAAGTATTGAAACAGCATATTTTCATCATGAGTAATTTTCTCATCACCTTCGAGTGGGTATATTATTCCATTGGCTGGACTGCCGAAACTTAGTCTGTGTATTCTATGGCTAAAGTTTTGTGGTGTGTCATCAAATAACATGTTCAAATGTATATGTCCTCTAGGTAAATGTAGGCTTTTACCAGCAGTTATATGGAAGTTCCCAGCTACTTTATTCAGAATTAAGACACCATGAAGTCTACACGCGTCGGGACGCCGGTTCGGTTTGGTCTTCCTCGGTGGTATCGTTGCACGAACGGAGCCATGCCCCTTCTTCCAAAGCAATTGCCACACTGAATGATACTCTTCTCTCAGATAAGAGTTTAGATATTTGACTGCGTCAAACGCATCTTGTTGCTCCTGGGTTAGTTCGAACCAAGTGTCCTCTTCTTGTAACTCCCCAAAGCCAAACACGCTTTGAGAGGTTGAGTCTAGAATGTCAGCACCAATGTTGGAGCAAGGCATGGCAATGGTAATGTCTATATTGATTTGTAATTTTTCGTCCATATCGGTGTCGGGCATAAATTTAAATACTAAATTGCTGTCCAAATAATAACTGACTTCACTATAAATAAGCCACATAATGATGAAAAATGTTAAAACTGAAAATGTGCCGCCTACCGGTGTACTGTCCACGTATTCGTCGGGAACTTTAGGGAAAGCATCGAGTTCTTTGACTTTATCCAATACCTGTTTCTTTCCTCGATATCGGATCATTTTGGCAAATTTATAGCGACAATGTGAAGATTAATTTAATTGTATTATTTAAAATCCTACGATCGACAGTGTAGACAACCGAACTTACACAAGGTCATTGACGTATTTTTGACGTTTTGGTGTCATTGGCATGAATCAATTTTTTTAATCTTAACAACACTTTAGGGTCACTCAAATATTCAGTTTTATTTTCTTTTGCTTTTTAATTATGTCATTATGTGTTTTATCATATGGCTAAATACAATTTTTTTCACAAAATCAATCTATACCAAGTATCATTTGTTTCTAATTATGAATCAAATATTTTGCTTATTTGAAGAAAGAACATTTATTTATTTATTTACAAAAAATTAAGATCAACGTGGAAGCTCCATAATTTTTTCACCAGAATTCATGTGGATTCATGTCGAACGCGAAAGACAGGAATGTCAAGCACTGGCATATCAATGCCACTACCACAGTAAAAACTCAAAATATGTAAAAAGTAAAAACTCAAAATATGGGCTATGGCTGAAATTATGAGCTAAATAACATTGCTTTGTAATATTTAAAAAAACCTGTAAATAATTTATTAGTAAAAAGACTGTATGAAATAAGTTCAGTTGCCTTCCTGAATGGAAATTTAAAAACAATCAAGGCACCCATATTTTAACGTAAAATTCATTTCATTCATTCATTTCACCCACTCATTATTTCATACTACTACAGATAAAATATACACTAAAGACTTGGCTGTATGGGCTAGACCCTTTGCCTTCCCTAAAATATAGGAAGAATTTTAAAACAACAAAACAATCAAGTGTTTGGCGCGTTTCGTGGTGTCAGTCAGATTTATTTCCACTGATTCAAAAATTGTTACAGAGTGGATTTTGTGCAGTGAAAGTGGTGTTATTTTGATGCACAAGCATCCGTGTTGATGTGGAAATATGCAGAATCATTGAAAATAAGTCTTGTGATGTGTTCTCGGAGTAAATAGGACTGGAGTAGCCTTTGCCTAACATTCCCCTCTGCCAAACGCACAAGCATCGGATGCCTGTGCGTTATATAAAACTAGTTGAGCCGCCATTTTAAAACCACAATAATCAGAACGTCTTACCGTGCAGAGCTCCCACTAAAATGCCTGCCTGTGCTGTTTTTTACCGTAAAAAAAAAGTCGAAAACATCTAGTATTCAAAAAGATGGCGTCACATTTCATTTTTAAGTATTATTTTTAAGATTGGATATGTATTTACTTCATAATTTCATGTTTTAGCAGACTACAATTTCAAATTTCGCGCTATAGTCTCGTGGGGAGTCGGCCGTGACGTCATCGAACGATCTTCCAGCGCACTCCCCACGAGACTACCTAGGGTTGAACATTATCACATTTCAATTAATTAGACAATAATTAAAAAAAGTTTGTTGTTAATAAATAAGTGTAATTTTGTCATTTTGTATTAATTAATTACCAATTATAATTTCGTTTTAACAATATACGTTGCGTGTTTATATTTAGTTTAGTATTAAGTACATACCTACCTACACTTTTGCGGCCGCTTGAAGCCTATTTTTTGCCACACTACATGGAAATATAAAATCATAAGTGAATTAATAAAATAAAACAATAATAAGACTATTTTGCCCTTTATTCATGCTGGGCGGCGCTCATAAACATTAAGAGTACCTATGCTGTATATGCTTACAGCGTCCCTGACTTTATAAAATAAGCATGGGTAAAAAGGTACCAGCACAGCCGATTATTTCTGAGAAACCTAAATTTTTTTTCGAGCCACAGCACAAATTGTTTTTTTTGTTGTAATCAGCAACCCTAATTGAATTGCGCTTCATTACTAGTGATGTCAATGTCACGATATTGCGATTTTACGAGGGAGTAATGAATGAATGAATGAATGAAAGTAACATTAAATTTAAAATATGTATTATGATTTAAAACTATACACTGTGTTCCTGAGGTTATACATTAACTTCGGCATTTTATTCAGACTATTAAATTGATCATTTTTTAATATGGATTAAATTTATGATACTTTTATGAATTGAAGTTCCTTTAATTTTGAAATCCTAGAATAAAACTATAGAGATATAGAATAAAACAGGGGTCCTACCGCCTAACTCGATTGCTAAAGCTATAGTTTATGACGTCATGCTGTCATTTCGCACTAAATGCCCGGATAGCAGCGGACGCGGGTTCGATTCCCGCCTCAAGATCATAATTTTTCGAAATTCTTTTTCTAACCACTAAAATCTTTGTACTAATTTTTCTAACATTTATATAATGTTAAAATTAAAATCGAATAGATCTAATTTTTAATTTTTATTTTTAGTTTTCCTAAAGAATACAGCATACGAAAAAAATGGGTTGATGCTTGTAATAGGCATGTCTCTTGGGCATTTACAAGAACAAGTACTATATGTTCTGTAAATTTTGAGCTGTCTCAGTTTCAGAAATTATCTAACAATAGAAGAAGATTTTATAGAATACAAGTTTGTTTTTCCTCGCAATTGTGTTGAAAAACATCGTTTGCAACTGGTAATTACACGCTCAGCTTCCTTACTATTACCTATTAAATTCCACATATTTTGATTTTTGATTCCCCTTAAAATTTACCAATTCCCAGTATTTAACAATTCCCAGTCTTTAAGAATACTAACGCAAAATTAATGCATTCATTCATTGAACGAAACTGATTTATCGATATTGATATTCTCGTGCTATGTCATGTCACTACTCACACAATGACATTCGTGTGTTTGAATAGAACGTTAACACACTATTTTAAGTATGTGTGCGTGAATTTTAAAAATGTGTGTCGTATTATGCATGTGTGCGTTTGTAAATACGCAAAAAGTTGCAGAAAAATATGTACGAGAAATTGACTAATGGCTACTCCAGTCCTATTTACTCTGAGGATGTGTTTGATGTCGTGGTGAAGACCACTTTAAAAAGTGTTTTTGTCCACCTCGTCAGGCACCATCATGAACTCTGTTACCATTAAATTCGCTCCAAGCACTCCCTAGATGCGTTAAAATGTGTGATACCCATATTTTAACGTAAAATTAATTTCATTCTTACATTTCAGTCTCTCATTATTTCATAAGACTATAGATAAAATATACACTAAAGACTTGGCTGTATGGGCTAGACCCTTTGCCTCCCCTAATAATACAGAAAGAATTAAAAAAAAAACAATCAGGGAGTGTTTGGCGCGTTTCGTGGTGTCAGTCAGTTTTTTTTCAATAATTCTAAAATTGGTTAAGAGTGATGAGTGTGAAAGTGGTGTTATTTTGATGCACAAGCATCCGTGTTGATGTGAAATTATGCAGAATCATTGAAAACAAGTCTTACGATGTGTTTGATGTTGTGGTGAAGATCACTATAAAAAGTGGTTTTATCCATTTCATCAGTCACCATCATTAACTCTGTTACCATTCAAATCGCGCCAAGCACTCCCTAGATGCGTTAAAATGTGTAACACCCATATTTTAACGTAAAATTCATTTCATTCATACATTTCATCCAATCATTATTTCATAAGACTACAGATAGAATATACACTAAAGACTTGGCTGTATGGGCTAGACCCTTTGCCTTCCCTAAAATATATGAGAATTAAAAAAACCCAATCAATTAAAATAAAGCAGAGAATTCACTACATGTGCATACACGCGGGCATGCCTGCAGACATGCTCGTCGGACCTCGCTTCTATGGCATCGTCTTAATGGAACGCGATCATCGCCGGTCGCGCGAATTTTACTCGTATGAACGCGCGATCAAACCTATTGAACTCGACTATAAGGCAGTGTCCTAATAGAACGCGATTGCGCAATCTTCGCGAGAGTTACTCGTATTTATGAAAGCCGATCAAATCTATATCTATTGAACTCGAATGGGCGTTTTTCCACTCAACGGTCCGGCACCGGCGCTGGGACTTTGTTTTTCCACTGCGCCGGCGCCGGCCGGTGTCGCTGCCGGCTTACGCTTGTTTTTGGGCACACACGCACACGGCTACAATACATACACAATACACATGCAGTTTAACAGGCTGGCAGAAGCTATGACCGCCGATCGAATGATTATCCCATATTGCTATACCTTTGATCACACTTTTAAAGGTAGAATCGGGATGTCACGACTTAAAAATTTTAATCAAAATTTACGTACAATAAGTCAAGCATGATAGATAATGAATTCCCCGCTTTAAAATTCTGATTGACAGATGACTGTCAAGTGTCAAAGTCAATGTCATTTATGTCTGTCTTTCTTTTGTATGCGAATTGCGAGTTGTGTGGTCGACAAAGTACCTACTGGATTTTCTATTTTTATCCTCATTACAGGTTAATAAATACAAATATTTATGCAGTCCAACGACGAGGGTTGTATGCTGCATTTATGCTTTGACTCGGTAAAGAGCGCAGTCATGGGTTGCTGCTATAGTATTTGCCACAAAGAAAATGACCAGCAGGTAAATTTAGTCAGCATTTACGTCGTTTTTAATAATTTTAGTCGTATTTTGCGTGTTGAAATCTATCTCCCGCGTAGCGACTCAATTGGGATTTATAATTTTTGATAACTGGCCTTTTTACAATAAAATGTTACTTGACTGGCATTTTTGTCTTGTTCGCTCATTTTTACTATCGGAATAAAATAGACGCATAAATGTGTTGGCGAGATATTTATACCAATAAAACAATAGGCGGTTACTTTTTAATAACTCTTGCGTGTGTATTGAGGTTTTCAATTACATGACTATGTTTATAAGGTACACACTGTTAATGTTGAAAGATTACTGGTGAATTCAAATATATATAGCAATCTATAACTTTTCTCTATAATGGTTTGTGTATTATCAGTATTAATGTAATTATATATTATGCATATTAAATATTATTTCTTAACTTGTGTAAACATAAATTTAATATGAATATTAAAAATATATTGCAAGAATATCTGCAGAAAACGTGGGTTAACGTAAAATGGAGTCAGGCAGTGTGGGTGGTCCTCACTGCAACCTTTACCAGATCATTGATCCACTTTTCGCCAAAGGGTGGTCAGTTCTCCTTGCAATGTCTCCAGTCCATTGCCACTTACGGTCCTCAATACATGTAATATTAATGGGAGTAAATCACTAATTTCCAGGAAAATATTGTTAATGAAAGAACACATCTGCTGGAAGTGCCAGAACAGCAACAAGAGACCCCGGTGCCAGTTGTATCTGCCTCCACACCACCTAGGAAGCCTGATGAGCAAAGTGCACTGAATAGGATACTACACGAGACAGCAACGTAAGTTACATAACATAAATCACGCCTGATAATTTATAATAATAATAATAATATATCTCCAAAGGGGTAGGCCGAGGTGAACTAGCACCCACATTTCACCAATATATAGGTCAGTACATTGCTAGGTGGTATAAAAGGAACGCTGCTGCCCATTCCTCATCACTGATTAATCCTAAGTCGTGTACATCACTCACGGGAGAGTAACGTAAATTAATCATCAGCTTTTTAATGTCTGCACTCTGAATGCAAGAGTGTGGGAGATCAACTGCTTCTCCAATCTCCAGTATCGGTCTCGGATGCCAGCAGCAATCTGAACAGGCTGCTAACCACCAGGTTGGTTACAGTAGGATGATAAAAAGAGATGTGCACAATGGCCCAATCAAGAATCTAAGTGGGGAAAAGGCCCAGCTAAACTACATACATAAATCGCCTATTTCCCCCAAGTAGCAGGCAGAGGTGAACTAACGCCCACGTTTCGCTAATTATGTTAGGTTCCATGTAATAGGTGGCAAGCCTATTGCCATTTATCGGGCACAAAAGTCGAAGTACAATTGCTAGGTGGTATTACAGGAACGCTGCTGCCCATTCCTTATCGCTGATTTATCCTTAGTCGCCTTGTACGACACCCACGGGAGAGACTTGGGGTGGTGAAAATTATATTCTACTCTGCCGTCTCCACGGCTTCACCACCAGCTAAACTAAAACTTAACTTAATCTAGTAATGCTAAATTATTAGAAGCAGACTGGGGCAGTACCCCGGTATTGTCCCAGGGTACTAGGAGGGGGCAACAGCGTTAGCAACTATAGAAAAAGCAGGACTAGAGATAGCATCATAGTCAAAGTCAAAGTCAAAGTTCATTTATTCATATCTGGTATGATTACAATACACTTATGAATCGTCAAGACGCTAGATACCGAAAACCCGTGTGTCCAAGAAAAAAAAGATAGTAGAAAAAAAAAACAGTGGAGTGCGCAGCATGCCTCAGTCTGTAATGATAGGTCTCCCAAACCCGCCCACGCCCCGGTCCGCAACGAAGCGCCGACCCTGCCGCGTTCAATACCAAGATGGTACTAAACGCATCAGGGCCCAACGCTCCGCTAGCAGAACGGCACGCAAGTAGGCTGTAGAGAAACCCACCATTGTCAACGAGTTATGACATTGCAGGTACATTGTAAATTATGCACCAAATACAATCCCACAACTCGCCAATCACATAAACCGAAACATGCCGCGCACTACCAATCAACCCCCCATCCCCCACCCTACCTATACGGACACACAAGTTTTCAATATCTAGCGAAAAATCTACGCCATCCGTTCGTAAGCTACCGGGAGGCCCTGTTCTGAGAAGAACGGGCAAGAAACTCAGTCGGGTATTTTCCTCCCTTAGTTACATATATAATATATAATCTAAATTCAATGAAAATTTAATGAAAGATGTCAATAGCTTTAACGTCAAGTAATAATAATTAGAGTCACAATTTAGAGGCATATTAATCATCGATTATATAAAAATAAAAGTTATTTATTCCAAACATCCTTGTCATCTAGATAATCCTGAATTTTATAGTATCCTTTTGCCATTAGTACTTTTTTTACATAAGGCTTAAATTTGTGTTGAGGCAGTTCAGTCAAAGATCCTGGTATCTTATTATAGAAGAGTATACATTTCCCCATAAAAGAATTAGTGGACACCGGTCCATAATAAGTAAGTAAATATTTCTTACACTCACACCTATTTCACACAGAAATTATGTTTAAATCACCATCAGTAAGTTCTTATCAAATATGAAATTGGTATATTACAGAGTACAAAATGTGGGCAGTCCAGTTGAGAGTTCAAAAATGGTCTCAGAAACATAATTATTTTGTATAATGTATTTATATCAGAATTTGATACAAAATCATATTTAAACAAACATTAAGGATGTGATTATTAATATAGATTTAACATTGTAACAATATTCTTACTAGTAAACTACAGACAGAAGTACATTGAAAACCATTTACATTATAATGAAATGGCAAAACTTGATATTTCTATATCAAAATTAATTGATGTCATTAAACTACCTTATCAATATATGCCAAATGTAACTATTCAATTTAAATACTGCATAGTTATGGACTGATAAACAAACTTTATAGGAATAGGAAGATTATAATACAATGAATACCAACAAAAATGTTTATAAACATTACATACTATGTATTTAATAGATAACCCTCATTTACATATACTCATTTAGTTTCACTGGTTGGCAATGTGTACTATGATAATTGTATTGTCCAGTCACTAATGATATGACAATGAATAATCAAGTGCAATGTGGCATTTTTATAAATAAGTTCTTGTTTGATGAAAATTTATTGCTTACAACGAATTGGAATGTGGACGCTATGTGCTACGATAGCCTTATGCGTTTGGGCACCGGTGACCCTCTGTACTTAGTCAATGTGTTCTAAAATGCAATGATGATTCGCGATAGGATTCAGGCCTTACTAATCTTGTTTTGCACTATCAGCATCCCAGTTATTAATACTAGAAATTTTATCTCACTCCATTGTTAATAATATTTATTGTCAAGGACACATTTAGCTGATTAACAATTCTTGGTCATTCGATACTTTGTTTGTTTACCACTATGACGGGCTACAGAGAGATTATTATTTACCGACTTCATATTATTACATACATATCATATACATATCATTCCTCGACTATCGTGCTGAGCTTATTTTCGTGTAACTCTAGAGAATTATGAATGCCAGGTCCTTGCTAGATAAATGTTAAACAACGTTTCTCGTATACCACCTAGCCATAATATGTACAATGCGAGTTACGTGCCCAATTAGATGGCAATTGGCTCGCCAAATATTACATGGGACAAAAAACAATGATCTAACCTCGGCCGATAAAAAGAAAGCCGCTGATCGCTTATTCGAATACTTGCGATCTATGACATTCTATGTTTTATCGCCCTTGGTATATAATCTACTATTGTGATAGCACTGTTACGACCCCGACACATTTTTGAAACGCGACGCGACTCCACGTGTAGACACCGAACAATCCGGCGCGGACGAATGTTCATAGTGTGTTTCTGGTCATAGAAAACCAATACGTTTGATTCGACTAACGCGCATCGAGTCGCGTCGTGTTTTAAAATTAAAGTAGAGACAAGTTCATGCGCGACCTTTCTGCGGTATGAGACGGTGGCGGGGACGGGGCGCTCTGGATGTTGGCGGGGGTG
>OZ008339.1:24787888-24859520 GCA_963931975.1 Cataclysta lemnata | reverse complement strand
AAACATGATTTTGAATGCCAGGAAAAGAGACAAAACACTGAGTAAGGCTGGAGTTCACCATCCCTATAACAGGCGATTATTATTAAACCGTCTGTTTTTGACATTTTATCGTATGGAAGAACTGTCAAAAACTGGCGGTTAACTTTCAATCGGTTGTTTTACGTTTTGGTGCACTAGAGCCTATACTTAAACCAAACACGGTTAACGTCTCTATAATAAGTCGATTATCGTCTCGATTGCCAGCAACGTGATAGACGTGGGCGCTCTGGGCCCGTACGCCTTGGAGCCCGGCGCGTACAGCGAGCGCGTGCGCGCGTATACGGCGCGCGTGGCGGCGGCGCCCGCGCCCCCCGCGCCCCCGCCGCCGCGCCTCATCGCCGACGTCACGCACGCCGAGCGCAACGTACTGCTGTCCAAGCCGGGCCTCAGCAACGAGGATAAGGACTTTGTGAGTAGCATCATTGTACATACTTACCTACATATGTCACGCGTTCCTCCCACAGGGCAGAGATCACTTCTTTCCACTTGATCCTACGATCCTTACATACTTCTTTCGCTTCATCCAACCTCTTCGTGTCTGCCCGTCGGGTTCGGGTACTCTTGATCTGGGGGCCTACCGCCTAACTCGATTGATAAAGCAAAAGCTATAGTTTATGATCTTTTCGCACCAAATGTACCTAAACTATTAGCGATAGCTTTGAACGAATGATCACCGAATGATTTTGTATGAATTTGGCACAAAATCCGTCCCGCCTAAAAATTCAGGATGTCTGCTATAGCCGTTAGCAATGCATTGCTTTAAAGCTATCATCAGCAATAGAGTTAGGCGGTAGGCCCCCTGGCCCTTTTTTAATAGACTACTACGTAGCCTAAGCACTTGTAATAGAATTTCAATCTCTCTAATTTATTTTTTATTTGATCATTATATTATACTAGTGGTTGCCCGCGGCTTTGCTCGCGTTAATGTCGGTTATTATCTAGCCTTCCTCGATAAATGGAATATCCAACACAAAAATATTTTTTTTATTTGAGTCATTAGTTCCTGAGATTAGCGCGTTTAACCATACAAACAAACTCTTCAGTTTTAAAATATTAGTATAGATATGTAGTATTAAGTAACGGTTACGTCATTGCGCTACACAAACAAGTGTCGAGTAACCGAGAAATGGATGATCAGCAAAAATGCTACAGCTCACGATCCGAATCCGTGAAAATATTATGGTCCGTACGCACGCACTCTTAATAAAACAAGGACTGAATCCAAAATCGCAAAATTTTGGGAATCGCCGAAAAACTATTTTCGACTGAGTTGCCCGTTCCCGCGCACAGGGAGAAGAATATAGACTCAAATCATTTTTTAACTTTATTCCGTAAGGAAAAAGCATGTTTTTTCTAACCAAAGTTGTGGAGCTTCGACTTTTAGGTCGGTATTTTACTCTAATACATTTTGGCAAAATTTCGGGTTAGATCGTTGTTTTATTAAGAGTGCGCGTAGTAGCCGTTCTATGGTAACTTACGCACTACTTAGATCCGATCTCCGTCATCCGATTTCTTTCCGTCAAATCAAGTAAGTATTCCAAAAGATGGCTCCTGAGTTGCTTGGATTTGTATCGGAGATCGGAGTAGTGCGTAGCCACGCATTACCGCTCGAAGAATGGAGTCAAACCAACAGTAGACCTAATGACTGTTGTGATAAGGCAGAACAAGATTAGGAAGGCATTGGTAGAACTCAGAATATAGGTACCTATACAAGTTACGGACGAAATACAGTGAAGCCTACTAATCCGCACTGGGCCAGCGTGGTGGGTTATGGCCCGATCTCCCTATATTCCTCCATCCATAGGGGAGGCCTGTGCCCCTACAACGGGGACATTCAAAGGGTGCTGACTGGTGATGATGTATGTATGATGTATTCCAGATGACGAACTCAGTGAAGAAAGCGGCGGCTGCCATCTCCGAGCTTCGAGTGGAACACCACGAAGACCTGGTGGTGCCGTTCAGGGTCCCGTAGCTGCTGGCCCTGCGGCGGCCTGGCCATCGTCCCTCGTAGGCAGAGGTACCGTGACGATATTCTTATTACATACATACATAAATCACGCCTATATCCCCGAAGGGGTTTTGGCTTAGGTTTTACAGTTTTCGCCTGCGTGACACAATTCCCTTTGGGTATGCTGTTGTTGGTGGTTTACCCTCCACCATTCGGGTGCCCCAAGGTGCTTATTGGTCTACACCGGGCAATCTCCCCTATAGACCGACAAGTTACGAGACGGTGGCGGGGACGAGGCACAGTAGACGCTAGCGAGGCGGAGAGGAGCGAGTTCTCCCTCCTCCCCGCATCACCCACCCCCGCCAACATCCAGTCCCCGCCACCGCCCCTCATACCGCAGGAAGGTCGCGCACGAAGTTGTCGGACTATAGTCGACTTTCACGACACCCATGTGATGAGTCGCGGCTGGAAATTCAAAGTTCTTTTTTTGTTATTTTTCCCAGGCCAGCATGGTGCCCGAGTGACGACGCTAGCAACTAATTCTTCGAAGCAGACTGGTATTACGACGCGACGCTTCGTCTTATTTTGTACGTGGTTAGGTAGGTAGTTTAAAAAACGTTTTTTATAATGTTTGATCTGGTCAATATACGTGTTTTCAAATATAGGGGAACGGCCTTAATGTGAAAGCCTTTGGAATATAGCTGTATGGCATATTGAACTTTAGCTACGACGTCTCTAAGATGTTTTTCAGTTGTCATTATCGATATAGGACTTGGTTTATGTTTTTTCAATAGCGCACATTTAGGGTGCTTTTATACCAGATATGTGCGAGGTAGCTAAGCGGAGCGCCAATAGGATTGCTCCATTTCCGTATTGCAGAAACAGTACTGGACGATTTTTTCCTCACACATGTCTGGTGGAAAAGCACCCTTAGTCTGGTGCAAGATACTGTGACAAAATAGTGATTTCAATAAAGATGTTATGTTATGTTTGAGGTTTTCAAAAGATTTATTCAATTAAAATGTCTCAAAATATTTGTGTAATTGACGAATGTTGAGTTGTATCGCCTTCTCACGATACGCATTTCGTCGATTCGTTTAAAAAATGACTGAATACTTTTCGGCGTAACTCTCATGGGTGAATGGTATTTTAAAATTTCCCGATGTGTCCATAGCACGGTTCAGAGAATGTGTTAAATTATATTGGTTTTTTCGCTATAACCCGTATGAAGTTGAAATAAATTTATTTTTCCTTCAGGTTCCTATATGAAGGAAAATTAAATGATTATTGTCTTTGGTCTGTGCTTTATGGTTTGAGGTAGACTTTAACCCTTTAAAGGCCAATGAATGCAATTTTTTATTGGTTTTGAACCTTCTACAAACCACTAAGGTTCAAATTATGGTAGCAAATATTTTACCACTGCCCTAAAAAGATTAAATACAACAGGTCCACTTGAATGCACTAAATTCTTTATTTTGTTCTGGAACTCTAACCCGTATTAATTTTGCAAAAACCGACATTTCTTCGCTGTTTTAATGTATCGCTTCTTAAATATAAAAAGACACAAATCGAAAACTTTTTTCTTTCAAAAATATTTATTGATGTAAAGATTTTTTTATGGAATTTGTTTAGGTTTTTTCTGGGTGGGCGCCATATTTTAAGTTTTGATTAATTAACCGCGATTAAGCGTATGCGGAACGGAATTGCTGGTTTGACTGTCATTGTCAGTAGTAAAAAAAGTAAGTGTAGCAATTTTTTCAAACTTCTGGGCAAGCTATGTATTCGTATCAAGTGACTAACTGTAACCTTATCATTATCAATAAAACTAAACTAAAGCATTGGCAAGTGGTATTTACACCAAATTAATCTAGCAAGGCGATTATATTGTGTCTTATAAACTATTGTGAAAGAAATCAGTATTCGTCGAGACTAAACCTATCAGTAGGTATCCCGGTCAATTTTAACTAAATGGCTTAGATTTAGATTATGGTGCTCATCCAACGTTGCAAAATGTATGTTTCTAAGAATTCCGTGCCATTCATGCCATGTTGTCTTAGATTCATGGATGATTACTGTATGTCGTTTTCAAGCATAGTGTTAATAAGATTATTATTGATGCTAAATATTAATTGGTCTATATAATAGTTATTCTCCGTATCTGGCCTTCTCTATGTACCCTTATATGAATAGTCAAGTGACAATCATGCAATAAAAATTGTCTACATTGTTCTATTAATTTTTATCCTTAACCCATAGGAAATAAAGCTTAAAATTGGTCGAGAGCAGTTGTCAGTTGGTTGACGTAAATTCAAACGGACTACCCATAGACAAAACAAAATAAAGTAGAGGTCACAGATAAAAAACTTGTCTTGAACATTGAAAATTGAAAACGATTGAAAATAATAAGGTTTTATTTAATAAAATAAAATTTGCAGTCCCGACGTGTGTGACTGTGTTTAATCATTATTACTGTTTGACTGAATCGGCATTGGACCAAAAAATATAATATCGCTAGTGATATATACTGTAATTTTAAGTTAGACTATCCAGTGCTTTAGTAATTCTTTTTCAGTATCTACGGACAATGTGAACAATATCCCAAGAATTTTAGGTACGGAAATTAGAGCTCTTTTGTCTAATGACAATTATGTTGCACAGATGTTTATTAAAAAGTTATTTTAGTCAGGTTTGAGTTTATTTGTTTAAACTATTAAATTTTGGCTAGGTATATTGTTTTCATTTTTGTTCTCCGGAATATTCGACCATATCATAGTATCCCTTGAGACTTGAACGTCCTGTTTGAACAAAAAAGTGCATAAGCGAGAAACATGTTATTGTAATAAAATTATGATTAAATAAATCTAAGGTAATGTGATTTTTGGAAATGGTAATTGGAGATTGGAGATTGGAGGTTTTTAGTGCATGTTGAAATAAAGAATTAATTCGGATAAACATTGCTGGTGCTATTTTATAACATTTGTGCATAACAAACGTTGTACTGTCAAATTTTCTTAGTCGAATTTGTGCATTAGGTCCGTTAATTTAAGTTTGACAATAGATCGGAGGTAGGTATTTGACATTTTTCTTGTGTGTGCTGTTAATTGTACAATATACAGTAAATGCTCACCAACTATTTAAACTTTAAAGGCAGTATAGTTGGTGCTGTAAAAGTGCTCTAAACGTATGGCCGCGGTTACATTGTCTATATTAGTTTATTAATTATTTATTAATATAACATTTTATTAATTTAACACAAAACGCCCTCGAACACTGATTCAATCTTACCTTACCATATTTGTAAACTGCATATTTATGAACACTTTGTAGGTTATCAAATACCTAATGCCGAAATGGAAATATTGAATTATGTAATGGGCCCTTTTTTCACCTTTATCGAATCAATTTTGGGATTGATTATTGTAATAATTAGTAAATATTCATGAAAAGTGACAGCACACGAATAGTTATTATGAACATACATAATAAACACCTTGACTGATGTTAACTTAAATTTTTATGATATTATTTTCACAGTAAACCCCAGCAGTCACGTTCTTTCAATTCTTTATTCCAGCCTGTATTTAATTCTTGCACGAGTTGTAAACACGTCTGTGAAGACAAAAAACGTTATGTATGGCTATATTATTATGTATACTCATTGTGAAAAACTATGTATAAGCAAGACCTACGTATATAATTACTAACAGAAGTGAAATGCGGGTATGTGACTGAGCGTAGATTATTAGTACCTATATTGTAAATATTTATATTATTGTATTATAATTATTAATGTGGCAAAAATGCAAATGTATTTTCTGTGTTCGATTTTGGAGGCGCTTGCTGTTGACCAATATTGAGGGCTGCCACTGTCTGGTATAATTTATATTCATAATTTTATTTAAATATTTTTGTAAACATTTCGATATTAAAATTGGAATTCCGTAATCGATTATTAAGTCAGGGTACCTACACTGCCAAAAATGGTCACCTAAAATAATTTCAAAAATTTTGGCTCATTTTCATTTGTCCCATTGGACCCAAGGAAATATTTTTGTAAAAGCGATTGAGGCAATGATTTGATTAATGAATCAAAAGGGAGTCGTTGCTGGATGACGTCTGACTGATCTTAATGGAAGAGGAAACATACTGCACCGACCCCAGATTAACTGGGAGCAGAAGAAGAAGAAAAAATGTTTAAGGCAGTATGCTCGCTTTGTGCTATCTTCTCCTACAACCAACAGCATATTATGCATTCAGTTGAAGTACTTTTATCGAGAACAAACTAGTTCAAAATTTATCTTTATTCCATTTAGGAATACGGTGGTAATTTAAAAGGATGCAATCTAATCTGGTACCTTTAAAAGTATGTTATTTAATTATTCCAATTGTAAAGTATAGTATTATGTTTTCTTAGGTTTATTTGAAAGACGCTTAAAAACAGTTTTTTTTAATTTTAGGTATACTGATAAACACATACTGTTATGGTCGATGGAGCCATATGGGAAATAGGGCCCCTTTTTGTTCTAAAATGGTAGCTCCAATATTGGTCTATGAGGGTGTTGCTACGAGCCACGAAGAGCTTAATGTTTAAACGTAAACTTCAGTGTTGCCATTCTATCATCTTGTTTAGGTAGCACTTATATAATTGTATATTTTAATTTTATTGTCCTGTTAGGCGGAAATAAACGTTTTCAAATGTAAACTTTTTTTTTTTTCGTATGACACTTTGTGAGTGTATGTGTGTAGTGTGTACAATACAGAAGTAATTACAGAAGGAAAAAGTAATTGTAATATTTATTTCTATTCGCTTCGTTTTATGTTTATTGTTTTGAGAGATTTGAGAGCCGATGGAAAAGGGTTGTCTTCACAGAACAGCTGTAGATAACAGTCCAATGGCTATAGAATTCTGTAGAAGAAAGGCTTAAAGAATGAATGAGTACGCGCTCCTGGCGCGCGTGGCAACTTTTCCAGTGTTTGACCGTTTCAACATTATTCATAGCACCAAACAAAGCACACGATCATACGATGAAAACACCCGTCTCTACTGGCGCACGCGTAACATCTACAGTGCTTTCACACTTATTCTACCTCTGACAATTCTCATCATCCTGCTCTAACTTAAGGAAATGTCATATTATTATCCTTCTCTCACATAAAACGTAAATGGTAACGTCAGAGGTAAAATAACTGTGGACGCACTGTAAACTCCTTTAAAAAATTCCTGTAAAAAACCGACACTTCTTGGAGAGCCCGCTCCTTTCTAAACGTAGTGTATTATATACTCTTTGCCTCAATCCTCATGTTTGAGTGTTCCAATCCAACTAACAATTTGGCGTGCGTTCCAAAGCGATATCCATATCGCGTGGCTGGAACGCGCGCCAATGTTCGACCTCGGTTCGACCTTCGACCCCGACCTTCGGTTCGGAGTTCGTAGTCGAACAATGTGTTGGGAGAGGTGTTGAGTCAGAATAATATCTTGCTTGTTTTTATTGTATTTTTTTAAATAATTAATTTACATAATCATAGCGTATACACGTCCACATTTATAAATTTTCACATATCGATTCTTTTGAAAATATTAATTTATTATTTCTTATTATTGCTCAATTAATCTCAAATTACAAAATTTATTGGTAAGTAGGAAATTAGGGTCGATTCTGACAACGGTTCTCTAAACCTAAGATTAATTTGACAACAGTGTTTCTCTTTCATTCACAATTCAGAATGAAGAGGAGAGACTGATATTAAATTTAGTTTTAAGTTTAGAGAATCATGTCAGAATTGACCCTATTGTCTCTGAATTACTAGACATTTAAACGTCATATTGTCTTTGATATTTAGGTCCAAAATGACATAGAGAATGTATCATTAGTATTGTATTCTCTTTGGTATCATGTCCTCTATGGAATGTATCAAAGTGATATTAACAGTAAAAATTGTTTTTAGATTATTTTATTTTAATAGCAAGCTCAATCATGTCCGTGTTTGATGGTGAAATAGAATTCCGGACGGTGTACATGGTGGACTTTGACAAGAAAAACAAGCCGTAAGATTTTATGATCGATCGACAAAAATAAATCTTAAGTCCATACATATTGAATACACAACGTTTCGAAGTATTTTTTTAGTTGTATCGTTTTTATTATTATTAAAAGAGCAATATGATCAACTGCCTGCGTGGTCCAGTGGTTTGCCCACCGGGATTAAGATCCTGAGGTCCCGGGTTTGATCCCCAGGGGAGTATAAATTTGTAGCTAAGTACTCGTTTTGGTTGGTGGTAGGACTTTTTTTAAGTCCATCTGGCTAGCTACTATCATCGCATCAAAATCAGTCGCCCTAATAAGTAATAATGTTAACAGCATTATGTGTTCCGACTATTCGTGTTAAGATAGCCAGCTCCTCAGTGGTTGAGTGTTCCAGGTGAAGCTCGATTCCATCTTCGTCACTTATCGTCACTTATCGTCACATACCGTCAGATGAGATGAAGGCCAAGAGCTCCCCTTATCATCACTAGCCCTTTTAATGTCCCCACTGCTGGGGCACGGGCCTTCCCTATGGATGGATGAATATAGGGAGATTGGACCATAACCTACCACGCTGGCCCAGTGCGGGTTGGTGGGTATTAAGAACTGTAGCTCAAGCCGGGACCAACGGCTTAACATGCCTTTCGAAGCAGAGGAACTCGCCATAAAAAACGCTAGCACGCTATGGCACTGGGCTAGCGAGCTCCCGTCTAGCAAAAAAAAAATGTAAGTTTAACTATCCGTCTGCAGAAAAAGCCCTAGACGCAAAGCCGTGGACGACGACTGTCTGATCGTAGGGCTCGGTCGAGACCAGCTCAAGGCTAAGGAGGCGCCCCGCAGAAGTCCCGACGTGCTGTGTCCCATACACCACGAATATTATAAGAAAGCTGTTGAAAGAGTAATTACATGCATCTTCTTAAAACGTAAAACTGAAAATACCGTTAGATAAGACGGGTCCATAGTGTGGTAGAGAGGGTCTGGCAGCGCCTGGGATTTGTGCCCCAAGTGTAGGTTTACGGGGTCCTTTCATAACTCTCTGCCGCTCTGCCCAGCCATATTTGGCAAGATTCTGTGAGAGCTGCCTTTTGTCACACGTTCCAGTGTAGAACTGCTGCTGTCGAACGCTCGCTTTGCTCGCTCGCCTCGTGCTGTTCCTTGGGTCCTAACCTAACCAAAACTATAGAGAAATAGGTAAGGCGTTACATTGCAAGCATTGTTACGGTTCACAATCCTTCGACAAATTACAATCTCGCGAAATTGATTATAATCTAACGGTATTTAAAATTTTCCCGTGACAATATCTAATTTATAAAAATCACGTGTTTTTAAGTGTTTTTTGTGGAACTCCTCTGAAATGAAACACGCTATGGCTGCTCATAAAGATATTACAAATGACTGATTGGTAATTTCTTACCGAGTTGAATAAGCTTAAAATTTCCAAATAAATATTTACAGTTTGCCCACGACTACCCGAAGCTGACAGAGAAGTATATGTCTAAAGACATAGATCCCACCCCAATTGAAAACGAAATACAAGACTTGAAGAGAACCGAGTACTTATGTAAATATTGCTCAAGAGGTCTGTATAAAGTGTTTGAGAGGGGTTTGTTAGAAGCATTATAACGTAAAACTTTTTAGGACCAGCAAAGCAACGTCTCTTCCATGCGAATGCAAAGATTTTTAAATGAGTAGTATTACAAAACCGTGTTTGCCGTGTGGTGACGGCAGAGTAGAATACAATTGTTACCACCCCAAATCTCTCCCGTGGGTGTCGTACAAGGCGACTAAGGATAGATCAGTGATGAGGAATGGGCAGCAGCGTTCCTCTTATACCTACCACCTAGCAAAGTACTTCGAGTTTTGTGCCCGATAAATGGCAATAGGCGAACCGTGGGTGCTAGTTCACCTCTGCCTACCCCTGCGGGGATATAAGCGTGAATTATGTATGTATGTATGTGTAGTATTACAAAAAATATAATATTGTACATTACAAATTTTAATAGTTATTTGTTGTACGTGAGTGCAAAGTTGTTTTTTAACCGCGTGCTCAATTTTGATGACCGAGCCAGCGAAGGATTCAAAAATTAGAATCCTGAGCGATAGCGAGGGAATCAAAAGAGCACAAGGTGAAAAATCTTTGCACTCGAGTGCAACACGTAACTTTTCCTCCCCCCCAACGAGGAAATTGCAAAATACAAAAAAAAATACAATCACAACAGTTTCTGTTTTCACAGAAACTTCTACAACACCCTCCCATTAACCCAAACACACTCTCAACACCCACCCAGAAACACCCACAACATTCACACCCGCAATACACACAGACACACCCAAAAAACACCCATTCACCCAGAAAAACCCACAAAACACCCATTCACCCAGAAACACCCATAAAACACCCATTTACCCAGAAACACCCAAAAAACACCCATTCACCCAGAAACACACACAAAACATCCATTCACCCAGAAACACTCATTCACTCAGAAACACCCACAAAACACCGATTCACCCAGAAACACCCACAAAACACCCATTCACCGAGAAACACCCAGAAAACACCGATTAACCCAGAAACACCCAAAAAACACCTATTCACCCAGAAACACCTACAAAACACCCAATCACACCCAAAAAACACTCAATCACCCAGAAACACCCACAAAACACCTATTCACCTAGACACACCCTCAAAACACCCATTCACCCAGACACACCTCCAACAGCCACCCATCCACCCAGCCACACCCGCAACATTCATCCAGACACACCTGTAAGTACCTAATAAAAATTACTCCGAGACGGTCAATCAGCTTGAGTCAAGCACGTTGATTTTCTGTATGTTTTTGTTCCGTTGCTAGCGTAAACAAATCAAACAGACCTAAAAAGCTTTTAAATGCTTGACTCAAGCATCCAGCAAGCGTTGTAGACGATCAAAATGTTTAAAGCAAGATTGACGCCAAGCTGATTGACCGTCACGGAACTCCTAGGTTTTAACAAATTTATGACGTGAAAAGAAAATGGCGCGCGCAAAGCAAATTACAAAAAAAGTACACCAAGAAGGTTCCGAGTCTGAGTTTTTAACAAATTAAAATAGGTTGCATGACAATTTCGGCACCATGGAGGTAGAAATAAATATGTAAAATAATGTTTTGAATTCACAAACTCATTGCACACTATGTTCTAAATTCAAATTTACTTTAACCTCTAGAGGATAAAAACGGCTTTTGCACTCAGATATCGAAGAGCAAAAACGCTTTTTCCGAGATGGTGGGATGAAAAAAATATTTGCCCATATGGAGATAGCTGGTTTTCGAATTATGGTATCTTAATTAATTAATTACTTAATACTTTGCTTACATTATGGTATCGAATATTATTTACATTATTTCTCACTCCAAAATGGCTGGAGTACAGAACTGCCGTTCATGTCCGTGAACCTTGCGCGGCGGGCGCGCGCCCTGCAGACGCTCCGGCTGCCCGATGACGTCATCATCCCCGACACGAGCCAGCGCGGCTCGTACCGCCACCCCAAGCCGGAGAAGTACGCCGAACCACCCTCCGCCATGTCCATGAGGCCGAAGTTCGACAACTCTCTGCAGAGTAAGTTGTTTGTCGACTATTGTACGAGCGGGCAGCGAGTGGTTGTAAGGCGCCGCTTCGCGCAGGTACAGGATTGTTGGTCGGGAACTACTCCAGGGTCTAGGCCTGGTAAGTAGCTGGTTTATGGTAGGAAGCTATCCCAGGGAGTAGCCCTGGCAGGTAGGTGGTTTGTGGTGGTAGGAAGCTACCCCAGGGAGTAGCCCTGTCTGGCAGCGGGGAGTAAGGAGTGAGACTGAGACCCAACACGGCCGTTTGGAATCTAATTTATTGTATAAATAAATACAGTTTTATATGGTTTGCACGGTCTGTACATAGCTATATATTTGTATGTCTCATGGGTGTAAACTGCCGACGGTGCGCTTGGTCGACGTCTGGTGTGTGTAGGTCGCCTCGCTGCTGACCCTGCTCCTCGGGTTGAGTCCAATGTTGGACTCGTGGCTCGAACAACTATTTTGATTCGATCCGATTTTACTCACTAACCCGCACTGGTCCAGCGTGGTGGGTTATCGCCCAATCTCCCTAATTCTTCCATCCATAGGGAAGGCTCGTGCCCCAGCAGTGGGGACAACAAAGAGTTGGTGATGATGATTTTAAAAGACCAGCATGATCTCAAAGAAAATGAAGTCAGAAAAATATTGGCATCTGCCTGGATTGCATTGCAGAGGGCGCGGGTTCGATTCCCACAATTCTGCCCGAAATTCTTCTAACCACCAAAATTAGGAAATTTTTTAAACATTTATATAATGTTGAAATTAAAATCGAATAGTTTGAGGCTGGGTGACCAATAATTGTGCGGATAATAATACGTATGCTAATACACACTATTGTCACCAGCCCCAGAGGTGTGTGCTGAGCATAGCATCATCACATAGCTAAAAACATAATGTCTCATAACCCTTTTTTGTAGAGGAACTACGTCGCATCTTACGAGTGAACACCGGCGAGACAAGCTACCGTGCTGGCCACGGTCTGCTGGCGAAGGTGATCCTGGAGAAGAACCCCTTCGGGGCGCCACGGGAGGAGCCCGGCTACGGCCGGTGGAGGAGCCCCTACGTTTACACTTATTGGAACTGATTTTGATACCAGAGTGCGCGGCAGATAAGTCTGCACGCGATGGGTGTCGCTGCTCTAATAGCAGACGAAGTTTTAGTTCCAATTTTGACCACCCGCAGACTTAACTGGCGCGCACTCTAATCACGTAATTGCTTTTAGCTGTTATGCTTTGTTTTGTTTTATCGTTTGCCTTGATAAATCTATTTAAAATACGCCTTGTTTTATTTTTGTAAATGACGTAGAATAGACCAGCCCCGACTCATCCCATGGGTGTCGTAAAAGTCGACTAATGCCCGGTTTCTGAATACATTTTTACGGTGAGTTATCAGTTCGATAACGCTAAAATCCATAGAGATTTTGACGTTATGAAACAGATAACCCATCAACAAAGTATTTAGAGTGTAAGGTAAAATAGTTTAGGTGTAGACCAATGAGCACCTTGGGGCACCCGAATGGTGGAGGGCAAACCACCAACAACAGCATACCCAAAGAGGGTTGGTGTCAGGCGGGCGGCCGGCTGTAAAACCTAAGCCAAAACCTTGAGCAGTATGGATTGAAATGTTATATGGATAGGAATGTTATCATTCCAATCACTCTCTCCGTTCATCGGTCTCTTGACTTAGTCCGTTCCGTCTCTTTTCTATACATTCATTCTTCACTAGCACCTTTAGCGCTCCTGGACACGATGCCGCCTCTGCACCGTCACCGCGCCTAAAGAACCCGTTACGAAGATAACTAACTAGCAATGTATTATTAACAACAGTATAGTGCACCGGTTAAATTTTGGTTTGTGGCGTGCTTTACGCGGCGCGTATCTACAGTGTAGGCAAAGGTGTGGCGGCGCCACGGTGACATCACCGGTATCGTGTGCAGCCCGGCTAGCATGACCACTAAATCACGATATAATATAGCCATTTATCGCGTTGAACTTACAAAAACCTTTGGATTTTCTACAGTTTAAAGCGATAAATAGCTATATCTTAACATAGAGCCGTACAGGCTTCTTTAATTATTCAAATTAGGCTTATTCAAGTGTTAAAATCCAATGATTTCTGACAGTTCAACGCGATATTTTGCTATATCATATCATGTTTCGGTGGTCATGCTAGCCGGGCAGGAGAGCTTATAATAGATGATATCAATCAAAAGGGAGTGGATGGCTTGATAACGTCTGACCGATATGTATGGAAGAGGAAACATACTGCGCAGACTCCAGATGGACTGGGAACGGGGCAGGGAGAAGAAGGTGAACGCAAAGTAGAATACAATAATTACCCATCTTACGTCACGGTGTTGGTTGTAAAAAAGACAGCGATGAGTAATGGGCAGCAGCAATCCTCTTATCTACTCCGAATTACGTGCTGGATAGATGGCAATAGGCTCGCCTCCTATAACATGGGACCTAAAATAATTAAATCCCGCTTAAATTCTGATTACTTACTACATATTGTACCTACGCAGAAGTATGATTTAAAAATCAATTTATTAACAAACATGACAGTCAAAAGTCAAAAACTGACAGTTGGTTACTCGTCAAAACAAAATTTTACTGATACAACAAAATGCAATAAAATTTTCTATAAGATTCAACCATTTAAAATTTCAGGAGTGATGTAAATACTACAGCAATATAAAGCCTAGAAAATCCACCACTAACCATGGACCACTACCTAACTACATACAGTAAAGACTACCTGTGGCCTAATTTACCAAAGTCTGGTGTAAGCGGAGGAGGTTTAGCTGAGTAATTAATTTTTAGATAATTATTTCAGTAAACAATTGATAAGAACATCATCATCATCTTTCATATTGGCCAGGGCCCGTAGCTAAGTGGCAATCGTTTCATAACGATAACGTGTCGAAGTTCGTCACGATCGGCCATATTACTTTGGTATCTACTGCGTCTTAGCTTGCGCTACCAACATAACTAGGAACTTACGAAGACGATTTTGGTCACGTGATTTCACGACGACTTACGTCAAATCCCAT
Organism: Cataclysta lemnata; assembly: GCA_963931975.1. Classification (NCBI taxonomy): domain Eukaryota; kingdom Metazoa; phylum Arthropoda; class Insecta; order Lepidoptera; family Crambidae; genus Cataclysta; species Cataclysta lemnata. The sequence goes on along the minus strand of OZ008339.1, from coordinate 24,844,865 downwards.
ACATTTTGCTTTATCGATCTTCGTTATCTTTGTCGGTATGTTACTTTGTCTAGGACGCCTGGGAGCGTAAAAATAACATAAAATAGGCCAGCCCCGACTCACCCGGTGTCGTAAAAGTCGACTAAGCGAGATTGCCCGGTGTACAACAATAAGCACCTTGGGACACCCGAATGGTGTACGGAAAACTACCAACAACAGCATACCCAAAGAGGGTTGGTGTCAGGCAAGCGGCCGAATGTAAAACCTAAGCCTAAACCTTGAGCGGTATAGATTGGAATGTTATCATATCATCCCAACCACTCTTACCGTTCATTGGTCTCTCACCATGTCGAGATCTCTTTTCTCCTTCCATCTCTCCATCGATCCTTTCCATCTCTTTTCTATACATACATTCATCACTAGCACCTCTCCGGTATGATGGATGATAATAAATGAAAAAGGAGGCTTGATATTATGACGTCTGACCGATATGAATGGTAGAGGAAACATACTGCACCGACCCCAGATAAACCGGGAACAGGGCAGAAAGGAGAAGAAAGTTTTGATAAGAACTACTTTCACACATTTGGCTATAATCATAAAACAATAAAGTCTTGGCGAATTTCCGTCTAGGGCTCCTCAGCTATCGGGACAGGAGCTAGCGTTCTACCAGGCATGCATGAACCACTCCCGGCCTCCTGACTGTAGGTGTCCCCAGTACTCCGGGGGCGAGGCACCCCAGCTACCACCAGGAAAAGAGGGGGGATGGAGCAGAAATGAGGCAAGTAGTTATTTGTAACAATGCACGCATTGGTAAAATTTTCTGCAGATATTTCAAGTTTTTATAGAACACTTGTATGTGTAATGTTAGAAAATGTATTACAAAGACAATTAGGGACAAACTTCCGCACTCAGAGACGTCAATTAACTTGAATGAGTAGGTGGGTATCTACTTAGTGCCAAAAAAAATCATTTAAATCTAGAACATACCATAGATCCAGCAAGAATAGCGAATAGTTTTTTAATTGTAATTTTTTTGTATTAAGTACTCATTAACATTAATTGACGTCTTTGAGTGCGGCAGTAATAGGCGTGATTTGTGTATGTATGTATGTCGATAATCTAAAGGATTAATCTAAACTGGACAGTGTGCTTTCTAATTTCTAGATAATGGGACCTCTCCTAGATCCAAAATTGTACCCGGTGAGAGTGGGAGCAAGCCCTGAGACGGCCACGTCTCGCTACGACCAGCCCAATGCGTTCTTGGACAAGGTAACTTTTATCTTACATTATACAACGAGCTTATATGGTAGGTATTACCCGACCAAAACAAAGGCCGGCTGCCTGCCTTACCCCAACCTTAACCTTTGGGTATGCTGTGTTGTTGGTCGTTTGCACTCCATTCGGGTGCCCCAAGGTGGTTACCATCAATAGGTATAGGTAAAGCCTGTGCCCCACCAGAGGGACATTAAAGTCTGAAGAGCTGGTACGTTACTTTTTCGCTTCCAGGCCAGCATGGAAGAACGCTAAGGATTTTTTTTTTACTTTTGCTAAAATTAATGCTTTCAAATATTCAGTTGCAGTCCAAGTACCCGATGCTGTATAGCATATTGCAGAACGAGGCGTCCCCAGAACTCAAGCAGCGCATTGACAGGGACCGGAACAAGACTACCTACCAAGTGGATTTCTGTGAGGCTGGTAAGATGTACATACATACATACATACATAAATCACGCCTATATCCCCGAAGAGGTAGGCAGAGGTGAACTAGCACCCACGTTTCGCCAATTATGTTAGGTCCCATGTAATAGATGGCGAGCCTATTGCCATATATCGAGCACAAAAGTGTCGCAGTACATTGCTGGGTGGTATAAGAGGAACGCTGCTGCCCATTCCTCATCACTGATTTATCCTTAGTCGCCTTGTACGACACCCACGGGAGAGATTTGGGGTGGTGACAATTGTATTCTACTCTGCCGTCACCACACGGCCAGCTGGTAAGATGTGGCGCTAGTAATAACCTCAAGTGGCCTACTTAAGCTTAAGGGCCCTTTTTTTTTAACGGAGTGGACTGCCTTTACTCACCATATCAGCCGCTAGCTAAGCGGCTGACGTGTGTGGGACTCGCCCGACTCTTTCGAGTCGGGAATACACCACTAAACCACTCCGGTGTTCCCCTAGCCCTTCAAGCGGGGAGAGTCGAGCTTAAGGGCCCTATCTTTATTTCAAAATGGGTATTTATAACACTTTTAATTTCTTGGCCACATGTGGTGATGGCAGAAAACAAAACACTTGTCACCACCTCTGTCTTTCCCGCGGGTGTTGTACAGGCGACTAGAGGTAAAGACAGCGATGAAGAATGCGTAGCAGCGTTACTCTTCTATCAGCTATAACATACATACATACATAAATCACGCCTATATCCCCGAAGGGGTAGGCAGAGGTGAACTAGCACCCACATTTCGCCAATTATGTTAGGTCCCATGTATAAATAGGTGGCGAGTCTATTGCCATTTATCGGGGCACAAAAGTCGCAGTACTACTGCTAGGTAATACAAGAGGAACGCTGCTGCCCATTCCTCATCGCTGATTTATCCTTAGTCGCCTTGTACGACACCCACGGGAGAGACTTGGGGTGGTGACAATTGTATTCTACTCTGCCGTCACCACACTGCCATCAGCTATAAGCAATATTATATTGCGCCTGGCCGTCTGCCTGACACCAATTCATTGTGGGTGTTTGTTGATTCGGTTCGGACGTAGCTCGTAGTGCGTAAGCGCTCTTAGGCTAGAGTTCAACCATCGGTTTTTGTCTTAGTATTTTCATCGTATGGAAGAACTGTCCAAAACTGGCGGTTTACTTTTAATCGCTTTGGTGAACTCGAGCCTAAGACACTGCTTGGGTGAGTCGGGGCTGGCACATTCTTATTTATTATTTCGCTCCCAGGCCAGCATGGTAGACAGATCCTGCTCTAATAATATACAACAACAGGTCCAGGCGCCAAGTTCGAGGGCCTCCAGAGGGCGGCCGACGACAGCGGCGTCGGGCCGTGCGCGCAGCCGATGCGGCTGCCGGGCGACCCGTGCCGCGTCGGGCCGAAGCCCCGGAGGGCTGCCCCCAGGACCATGTCGAAGCAGGCCGGCTCTGGCGCCGCGAGCGACCCTAGGGCTAAATGCGGTAAACAGTTATTTTTAGTTACATACACCAAGAAATTTTAATGGTTGTTTTACCGCAGTAAAATGATTCTATCTTAGTAGTGCAATAGATATGTGCATTTTTTTTATTCAAAAATAAGCAGTTTTTTGATTGCGACAAACGAAACTCAAAACCATCCTCGAACCAATAGTAAAGGCCCCCGCGGCAAGGGGGCCGGGAGGCCAGCGGTGGCCGAGATATCTCGTAAACCAAAATATCGGTTCTCACGCTTTCGAGGTAATGATTATTTTTTTGATTAGCTGAGAAAAAATATGTTTAATTTAAAAAAAAATATACTCATATGATTCGATAGTCCTACTAGAGGGAAATTGTTCTGCTGCGGGAAAACAATCACTCAAATGTCACGGTGTGTAGATAGAGAATGAGAGGAATACTGAAGAAGCGATGGATGGGTTGTGTGAAAGAATTCAGTGACGGATTTGCCACGTAGCAAGAGTAGCAAATGCTACGGGCCCCGCGCACCAACGTTTTCTGAAAATGTTAATCCTAGGTAACCTATAACCCTCTTACTATCTAAAGGCCCATCGATAGAATTTGCTACGGGCCTCGCCCGGGCTTAGTTTGGCACTGTGAAAGATGATACGAAGAAGGGAGTTCGTGGTGAGCCGTGAGCACAGCATGAACTCCTTTGATGAGGAGAATATATGAGGAAGACATGTTGTGCCGACTTAGAGTGGCATAAGGGCAAGTTGAAGAAGTTGTCGATTTTGTTTAATGCATAATTAATTACCTATGTCTAGATTTTTACCACATCCTAGCTAAATGGAAATATCACACACAAATGGAAACTTACAAAACTTAAAAGTTAAAATTTAACAAACGAATATATTTTATTATGAGGTGTCCTTCTATTGTGTGGAATACTTTACGAGGTTGCCCTTATTGTATTAGTGTCTTTCTCTACAGAAACAACATCAGCGGTGCCTCCGCTTGGGAAAAGCGAGTACCAAGATGGAGTTTCCAAGCTTGGCGCCATTATCATGCGAGACAAACTACACAGACGGTGACATTGCCATAACCAGACTGAGTAAAGATGCTGTTGATATAATTGCTATCTAGTTGTTTCATTTTTATAGATGTGTATGTCGTATGTAGGTATGCATTGTTAAAACACTATCCTAGCATTGTCACCGACATACATCATATATAGAGGGTATTTTGGCAGAACCGAATAAGTTCAACATACAAAAATTGAATAAGTTTCAAGATTTAAGAAAATTGCGTTACCTGGGCATACCTCGGCCGGAAGAAATACCCACGATATGTTATTAATATTACATTTTTTAAGAAGTATAGAAAAGTGATGGAAAGGACCATGTCGAGAGATCGATGAACGAAGAGAGTGATTGGGATGACAACATTCTAACCCATATACGGCTCTAGGAGGTTTTACAGCCAGCCGCCTGCCTCACACCAATCCTCTTTGGGTATGCTGGGTACCTATGTGTTTTTAAAGTTTGCATAAAGTATTTCCGTGTCAATAGAGAAATACACTATTTTACTACCGCTGAATAATCTCCTGTAGGTAAGATCGGAATATCTTCGTCGTGAATTCGAAACATATTCCCATATTAGTGCAAGTAAAACCACGTCATGATAAATAGACGTTTATGTATAAAAACACGAATATTATGTAACTTTGTCATGTGGGCGGTGACCGCGCGCTAGATATCAACTCCCCCCTCTTGTACAGGGTGGTGCCTTCTCTTCTGACGTTCTCCTCTCTTCTGCTGCTCTGGTCGTCTCTCTTGACCACCTGCTCCTCTCTTCTCGATGTCTGTTCTTGGCGGGACGAGACTCTCGTGCTCCGTATGTTGGTGCTCTCGTCGTGTTGTCTGAGGACCACCGCTCGGGCGTCTGAAGTGTTACGTTCTCTGTAACGGAACATTATTTGAATTGCAGAGGCTTTTAAAGAACACTGGATCATCTATTTAAATGTTTTTTCGAGGACAGTTGTTTGATAATAATATATGTCTCTTATTTCGGCATTCTAGCAAAAGCATACACGCCGACGCCGACGCACAGAACAGAGAAACCTCTTTTTCTGTTCTGTGCGTCGAGGCCAGATAAACTGGGCACAGGGCAGGAAGATGATAAACCAAATTAGCCGTTAAACATTTCCCACAAAAAAACCATCTGTAGGCCTAGCCCGGGACGTGGACTAAATCTCAGCCCACCGTTTGACAGTGACTTGTTTCAGGATTTAGTGGGAGTTGGAGCGAAAGGAAAAGGTTTTCTTTTCCAGAGGATATTTTCTTCACGTCCCGTGCAATTAAACAAAGGGGTTTTTCACAAGCTGTCGTGAATTTAATTATTCTAGAGACTCGAGTCGGAATCACCACTCCCAATTTGACTTGTCCTTTCTCCCGAATTACACGAACAAATACATACATAATACATAAATCACGCCTATATCCCCGAAGGAGTAGGCAAAGGTGAATTAAAACCCACCCACCACGAACAAATACAGTTTTTTTCTACTCACACCTATCATCTAGCCCAAAGTAAGTAGCCTAAGCACTTGTGTTATGGATACTAGATGACGGACATATTTTTAATATAATTATGTATATAAATGTTGAAAATATACTACATAAACATATACACAACCATGACTCGGAATCAAACATTTGTGGTCATCACAAAGTTTGCTCCTACCAGGGTTCGAACCCGGGACCTCTCGCAATCTGAGCATTCGACCAAGGCGGCCGTCAGTTGCGAAACAAACCCCCACCTGCTGAGCGATATAAGCCTGTCGATGTCGGGCGTCCGCCGCACCTCCGCGGCGGGGGCGAGCGTGACCCGCAGCGGGGCAGAGGCGGGCGGGGGCGACGCCGGGGGCGAGGAGGCGGCGGGGGACGCGGGCGACGAGCCCACGGCCGAGTCCCGCTTGGCGGACGACTCGGAGCCCGAGGTGGACCGCCTGCGGGGCGGCGGCGCCGGCCGCACGGGCGCCGGGATGTGCAGCGAGGCGGTGATCACGCAGCTGTCCTCGTCCGAGCCGCCCAGCGTCTGCGCACGGGAACGTGTCCATCCAAGCGTCTTTTATCGGGGTCTTTTATTTATATTCTTATGCATGACGTTCGTCCACCGCAATCAGGAAAACTTTTTTCTTTGTAATAATTTTTCTAACAGTTAAAAAAACTGAAATAATAATTTTGATATTTTTCTTAAAAAAAATATATGTATTTTAATACACCTCATCCATTTGTTAAAATTAAAACGATTAGTGCCGTCAAAGCAGTTATACAATTGTCGGCACCCCTCATCTCCCCTACGGATGTCGTACAAGGCGACTAAGGGTAAAGGCAGCGATGAGTATGTATGATGAGGTATTATATTAAATTAAAATACAGCTTTTTGTTTTTAAATGCGTTTCATGGATAAAGAAAAATATCCAAACTATTATTTCCTTTTTATTTGAACTGTCAGAAAAATGTCAAAGAAACAGAGTCGCCCTGTTGTTGTGGAGGACCATAACGATTGTTTTCTGAACACTTTTTCTTTCTACATACATACATACATAAATCACGCCTATATCCCCGAAGGGGTAGGCAGAGATGAACTAGCACCCACGTTTCGCCAAATATGTCAGGTCCCATGTAATAGGTGGCGAGCCTATTGCCATTTATCGGGCACAAAAGTCGCAGTACATTGCTGGGTGGTATAAGAGGAACGCTGCTGCCCATTCCTCATCAATGATTTATCCTTAGTCGCCTTGTACGACACCCACGGGAGAGTTTTGGGGTGGTGACTATTGTATTCTACTCTGCCGTGACCACACGGCATTTTTTCTTTCTAATATCATTATTCTGTCGATCTCCATAATGGGTGGAGTACCTACCTATAGGTCTCCTTTCTAATGACAAACAAATAACAACCCCAAGCTGGCCTCAGTGAGTGGAGGTGTCAATCAAAGACAGTGAAGGTTGATGATGAAGGAAGACCTACCTCGTTGTAGTCGCTCGCGGAGTCGTTGGAGTCGGGGGCGGAGTCCCGCGCCAGCGTGGTGCCCACGCCGCTGCTCCCGCCCTCCTCTCCGCTCCGCACCCGGTTGCTACTGGAAACCGAGCTATTGATCATATTGGCACTGATGTCTATATTTTTTTTAATTATTTATTTAGGCAGAGCGTTTGCCACAATCATGCCTGATGGAAAATGATGATGAGGTTTAAGTACATAATTATATAAATCACGCCTTTATCCCCGAAGAGGTAGGCAGCTTATGGATTAGGTAAGCCGATGAAAGGGTTACCTATTTAATAGGGTTTGAAAACAAGTGTATCAATAACCTGAACAAAAACCCTTTTAAGGGTAAGCGATTCCAGTCCTTGGTAGGCAGAGGTGAATTAACACTCACGTTTCGCCAATCAGGTTAGGTCCCCTATAGGTGAATATACAATTGTATACAAGTGTATAGGTGAGAATACAATTGTCACCATCTCTCCCGTGGGTGTCGTACAAGGCAGCAATGAGTACCAAATGGGCAGCAGCGTTTCTCTCATTCCACTTAGCAATATAAATGTACTGCGATTTATATGCCCGATATATGGCAATAGGCTCGCCAGCTATTACAGGGGACCGAAAATAATTGGCGAAAAGTGGGTGTTAATTCACCTCTACCTACCCCTTCGGAGATATAGGCGTGATTTATTTATGTATGTAAAATGTAATTTAATCCTTACCTGGTAACTACCGTGGTAATAGTGGAAGACATGGACCCTGAGGAGGTGTCAGAGGCAGTCTCGCGCGTCCGTCGGCTGCGAGAGTATGACTTCTCACTGTAAAACAAGATATAAATGTTAACTTATTTGATTCCGTAATTAATTTAGAACGTAATCAATTGGCCGTGTGGTGACGGCAGAGCAGAATACAATTTTCCACGGGTGTCGAACAAGGTGACTAAGCGAATGAGTAATGGGCAGCAGCGTTCCTTAAGCCACCTAGCAATGAACTGCGATTTCCGTGCCCGATAAATGGCAATTACATGGGACCTAACCTGATTGGCGAAACTGGGTGTTAATTCACCTCTGCCTACTTTATAGGGGCGTGATTTATGCAGTATGTAGGTATGTGTTAATTAAAACAAAAACGGCCATTCCAAATGTGTATAACGCCATCTAGCGAGCGCGGATCGAACTCTTTTGATAAGGTTCATGCTTCTTTTCAACAAGCATTCGGAAAGCGTGTACCTGTGTGCATGGTGCCGCCCGTGGCCGCCGCGCCGTGCGTGCAGGCCTCCCGCGCCCACACGCGGCGCCGCCCTCGCCAGCGCCCGCCCCCGCGTTCGCCGCCGCCTCCTGGGCGCATCTGGACATACCACGGTGTTATTCGTAACCATGCATCCATCCAGTCACAGCATCCATTTCTGTTATATGTAACTTCCATGACTCGAGAACAAACATTTGTGTTTATCACAAAATTCGCCCTACCCAGAATTCGAACCCGGGACCTCTTGGCCAATATCCAGCGATCTGAGCGTCCGACCAAGCCGGCCGTCAACTCGGCAAGCCATTTTTGTACCTAATAATTTCGATAATAAACCCAAGTCTAACATTTGGCATGGTATTTATTTGTATAAAAATCTGCTTTAGATTTCAGGTTAGATTTCTCTGGACATACCTAAATAATACCTACCACGGTCTTATTCGTTACCGTTCATCCATTCTCGGCAAATCAGTTTTCGTTGTAGTAATAGGAAATTATTCCAAGTCTAACTAATTGCATGACTTTAGACCTCAAATTTTTATGATTTTTGTGGGTATATTTGGTTGTGTATAGTACATTTGGCTATTTGGTAGTTCTGAGCAAAGGTCATAGATAAATTTTTATACCCCTAGGTTATAAGGGCGAAACACTAGCTAGAAACTTATACAGGGTGAAATCGAAATGAATCGACAAATATTTATGGGAAGTTCTAGTGCTATTACATACATACATACATACATAAATCACGCCTATATCCCCGAAGGGGCAGGCAGAGGCGAACCAGCACCCACGTTTCGCCAATTATGTTAGGTCCCATGTAATAGGCCCATTGCCATTTATCAGGCACAAAAGTCGCAGTAGGTAAATAGCTAGATGGTATAAGAGGAACGCTGCTGCCCATTCCTCATCACTGATTTATCCTTAGTCGCCTTGTACGACACCCACGGGAGAGATTTGGGGTGGTGACAATTGTATTCTACTCTGCCGTCACCACAGTCTATCTAGTGCTATTAAGCATTATTAATTGTATATTATTATTATTATTCGTTAAAAACAAATCGAAGTCGACAAAAAAGTATCCATATTTTCCTTTTCTTTTACTCGAAACTGGTAAATATACAGATTAAAAACATAAAACAAAAAAAAAAAATATAAAATTTATTTAAGAAAAATATTATTAGTAGAACGCTATAGGTATAATCACACGCAAAGTGCGTCGACTGCAACTAATAAATCTAATAATTGCGTGTTTGTATTTTATTACTTACTGCCGCACTCAGAGACGTCAATTAACTTTAATGAGTATTTAATGTCAAAAATTTTCATTCAAATTGAGACCATAGACCCGGCAAGAATAGCGGCTAGTTTTGAATTGTCATCTTTTGAGGTTAAGTACTCATTAACGTTATTTGACGTCTCTGAGTGCGGCAGTTAATGTTTCATTACAATTTTAATTGTTACTATAAAGATCATTATAGCTGTTAAAATAAAATTTTGTCGACCGATTTCAAATTCATGTATTTCCAATTATTCCTGTATGTATGCAACCGCAAAAGTGTCTAGTACTTACTCGGCTCGCCGTAGCAGCAATGAGTCTAGGTGCGCCGGCGCCGAATGCGCCATGTGTATGTAAGCTTCGTGCAGCATTTCCCCAGGCAGCGTCCAGAGCTCTGCCTGCCGCTCCACGAGCTGTCGCACCACGTTGATCACGTCCGCTCGCTCCGATAGCTGCTCCGAGCTGGTAATGCAAAGGTACTGACATCCAGAAAACCATTTACGAGACGACTTCAAACAATACATCCTTAAAACAATCCGAAGGGGTAGGCAAAGATTAATTAACACCCATTTTCGCCAATAAGGTGGCGAGCTTAATGTATCTATCGGTATCGGGTACATAAATCGCAGTATATTGCTTGGTGCTATAAATCCGGCTTTAAGTAGCAGCGGGCAGGGCACATTACGAGGTTGACTGATTGTCACTAGGGCGGAAAGGAACTCGAACGATGGCCGCGCACTGGGAGATGCAACGTATTCAAGCCATCCATTCCCTTTTAATTCATATCTATCACACCGGAAAGGTTCTAGTGATAAATGAATGTAGGAAAATGGAAACGGGCGGAAAAGACCATGTCGATAGACCGATGAACGAACTTCCAATGTTCAAGGTTTTGGCTTAGGTTTAAAACCGGCTGCCAAGCTGCCACGAATCGTCATTGGGTATGCTGTTGTTGGTGGTTTGCCCTCCACCACACGAAGAGCAAACCACCAACAACAGGTCACACAAGGTGATTATTGGTATACACCAAGAATCTCCCATAGATTTTTACGACATCCCCGGGGTGAGTCGAGTCTGGCACATTCTTCGTTATGTTTTCGCTCCCAGGCCAATGCGGAAGACGTGCACAAGTTTTCCACGCTGATCTGGGAGCGAGTCAGTAAGGAGTATCGACCAGTAGTCCAGTACCCACCTAGCAGTCTCATTAGGCTTGTTCTTGTGCAGTATGTTCGGCGCGAACACGGTGGCGAGGTTGGCCGCGTCCATCTTGTTCCCCGGCTGCCGCTCGTCCTCCGCGTGCGACGCGAGCTGCGCCAGGAACGACAGGAGCGCGTGTAGCGTGTCCCTGTGTGCGGCGGGGAGCAGTTGGACTATCAGTCGCAGCGCTTCCCACTGAAGCCGCCGGTTGCGGAGCTCTGGGAATGGAGGAATTAAAATAAATAAAACAATAGTCTTCTATGCTGGCCTGGGAGCGAACAAATAACGTAGAATAGGCCAGCCCCGACTCATCCCATGGGTGTCGTAAAAGTCGACTAAGGGAGATTGCGCGGTATAGACCAATAAGCACCTTAGCCAAAGGTGCTTATTGGGTGTTACCAAAGGCAAGAAACTCACCCGAATGGTGGACGGCATACCACCAACAACAGCATACCCAAAGAGGGTTGGTGTCAGGCAGGCGGCCGGCTGTAGGTAAAACCTAAGCCAAAACTTTGAGCGGTATGGATTGGAATGTTGTTATTCCAATCACTCTCTCCGTTCATCGGTCTCTCGACATTGTCCGTTCCGTCCCTTTTCTATACATTCATTCATCACTAGCACCTTTACGATGTAATGGATGATATGAATCAAAAGGGAGTGGATGGCTTGATGACGTCTGACCGATGTGAATGGAAGAGGAAACATACAGCGCCGACCCCAGATAGACTGGAAACAGAGCAGGGAGAAGAAGATTCCAACTAAAGTGTCATTACACACACTCATAAACCGTCAAGTAAATACGTTGAACATTGGAACGGTGTGTTAAAGACAAAAGGTTTCCAATATCCACGTTTAAATACACACATACATAAATCACGCCTATAAGTATGTAGGCAGAGGTGAATTAAACACCCACTTTTCGCTTTATATCGTACAACGTGACTAGGGGTTATTATGACAGCGTAGAGTAATGGGCAGCGTTTCTCTCAACGTTCTTGTCTTATAACCGGTACGTGTACGGAAAATCCCACTTCCTGGTCAGGGGGTGACATAAAACTATGATCTTACATCGGGCGATAAAAAAGAGCGCCTCGGACCACATATTTATCACCCTCGCCTTCGGTTTGGGCGTCAAATATTTGAGATCTGAGACATATTTTGTTTTATTCCCTTGTTAATCTACTATTATGACACCCGCTGGCCAGGAAGTGGGATTTTCATAAAGTGTAACCTGAAAAAAATGTAATATGTAGTCACTTACTCTGTGTATTCAGGAAGGCGACGTAGAGGTCCCTGCAGAGCAGCGGGTCGGGCAGGTCCCGCAGGAACTCCTTGAGCAGCGTGGCCACGTCGTGCGGGCACACCGCCGCGTCCAGCGCCGCCTCCTGCCCGCGCTCCCAGTCCTCGCGGAGCTGGAATCGAGACAACACTGAAATAATAGGGGATCGGACCAATTTTTAGAGAGTAGGTAATGTACATACATTCATAAATCAGATGTGAACTAGCACCCACGTTTCGCCAACTATGGCAGGTCCCATGTGGCGAGCATATTGCCATATATCGCGCACATAAATTACAGTATCTTGCTAGGTGGTATGAGAGGAATGCTGCTGCCCATTAGGTACTCATTACTGTCTTTTTCTTTGTATTAGTAGGTATTTACATACATACATAAATCATGCCTATATAGGCAGAGGTGAACTAGCAACCACGTAGTAGGTATTTAAAAAGTATTATAAAGCCGTGTGGTGACGGCTGAGCAGAATACAATTGTCACCACCCCCACGTCTCCCGTGAGTGTCGTTCATGGCGACTAGGGGTGAAGACAGCGATGAGTAATGGGCAGCATTGTTAGCCTTACTGCCGCACTCAGAGACGTCAAATAACGTTAATGAGTACTTAACGCCAAAAAATGATAATTCAAAACTAGTCGCTATTCTTGCCGGGTCTAGATTTGAAAGAAAACTTTTGACATTCAAAATCAAAATCAAAATTCGTTTATTCATATCTGGTATGATTACAATACACTCATGAATCGTCAAGACAAGAAATTTACGCCATCCGTTCGCAAACTACCAGGAGGCCCTGTCCTGAGAAGAAGAAAGGCAAGAAACTCAGTCAGGATTTTTCCTGCCTTTACATAAAGGTAATTTAAATTAATTGAAAATTGAAAGATGTCAATAACTTACAACGTCAAGTAATAGTATATCAATCCAGATACAAATTCTGAAATTATCAACATACATACATACATACATAAATCACGCCCATATCCCCGAAGGGGTAGGCAGAGGTGAATTCTCACCGCGTTTCGCCAATTATGTTAAGTCCCATGTAATAGGTGGCGAGCCTATTGCCATTTATCGGGCACAAAAGTCGCAGTACATTGTCAGGATGGTAGTATAAGAGGAACGCTGCTGCCCATTCCTCATCACTGATTTATCCTTAGTCGCCTTGTACGACACCCACGGGAGAGACTTGGGATGGTGACAATTGTATTCTACTCTGCCGTCACCACACGGCTAATTATCAACATCCTTCATTAAATACTCATTGAAGTTAATTGACGTCTCTGAGTGCGGCAGTTAGAGCCTGTTTCACAATCGACAAGTAAGTTCTGACTAGCTTACTTGGCGGATCATTTGACAGTTGTAATATGAAATATAAATAATTATGTCAATGGAACAGCCAAGTGACCTACTCAGAACTTACTTGTCGATTATGAAACAGGCTCTAACTGCCGCACTCAGAGACGACCCTTATACTAGCTACCAATACATATACTGCGATTTACGTGCCCGATAAAGTGGCCAATATACAGCTACCTATTACATAGGCCCTATCCCTCACGCCTTTTTTATCCACGAAAATGTAGGCAAAGAATTAACACCCACGATTCGCTAATTATATTAGGTAATTGACGTCTCTGAGCGCGGCCGCAGGTAACTACACCGGATTGTATTGTTTTCTTAGTTATTTTTGGATTCCGAATTTACCTAAGTTTGAGTGGTCGATCTTTCTGGAAGTGTTACAGTGTTGCTTACGTTGTTGCTGGTAAATAAGCCGAGGTGTGTGTACGTCATTCTCCGGCCGTACTTTGTTATAAGTCCTTTATAATTAGGTCAACCGCGGCTGTACATGTAGGGTGGCCAGAATTATTGTGAGACTTGATTTAACTTGATTAGGTCTGATATAAATATGTGTATGTGTTTTGATGTTCATCGAAAATAATATGTGAAGGAAAAGTGCGTTTTTCGAAACGAAAACGATACGGTTCAAGCGTGAGAAAATATGTTCAGGGGGTCACTATGTTCATAGTGTGGACAATTAGCCATCTATTCGAACGAATATAGTGAAAATGTTTCAAACATTATTGATGCATTACTGAGAAAACACCATGTTGACCGTGTCAAATTAAGAGTATATTTGTCAAAAATTGACATTCGTTCAATAGAAACCTTGTATCCATCGTTTGCAACTGTTACCATGAAGACTGCATCTACTGTACCTTGGTAGATAGAGTTAGGTGAAAAGTCTGTTTTCGCGAAATTCAAGATCAGACTGAAATGATAAGGGCATAAAATATTATATAGTAGATTAAAAAGGTATAAAAAAGAGATTCGATATTTCGTAAAGTTATGTTCTGTCATTTTTGGGGTCCATTTTTGGAATATATTTCTACCGCATACATAAATACATACATCACGTCTTTCTCCCACGTGGGTAGGCAGAGATCACTCCTTTCCACTTACTACGACCCCACATATTTCATGCAATGTTGTAATAGTAAGCAATCAACTATTAAGTAGTTCACTGTAGTTATTTAAGTTGTCCATACCACACCAATCATCTGGTCACCCCACAATGCCGTAGTTTGGAAACTAATTTGGTCTGTACTTGTTTTGCCGTTTCTACGTCTGCGCCACTTCATCTAGCTGAAATATTGGTCTCGTTTCGAAGCGGGAAAATTATTGATTCGTAATTTCATCTTGACTTTCTGCTAACGGCTCGTTTATAAATTATTGATTCGTAATTTCATCTTGACTTTCTGCTTACGGCTCGTTCATAAATTATTGATTCGTAATTACATCTTGACTTTCTGCTAACGGCTTTTCACCGCGTTTTTAAGTCCTTGATAAATTGAGACAGATAATTTTAAAAAATCGTATAAGGTACCAGCCAGCCCTAAGAATTCCTAAAAGTCGACTAAGTGAGATGCGTAATACGGTCGCAAAATGGAAAATGACTAATCATTGATAAATTTTAATATTCATGCCTTTAGCCCAGTAAAACAGAATGAACGATTATTATAATCGACTGCAATAATCGATTGCCGTCCAGTCGGAAACCTTTTTTTACCGTTTTTGAAGACACAAATTGTAATGTCATGATTTTATACTTAACTATTATAAGAAAACGGGTTATTTGTAGTGGAATACAACTCCAAGCTATTAGTCTTACCTGTCTCACTCTCTTCTTAGAGGCAGACACCCTAAACAGGCCCAACGTGTGGAGACCGTGTCTTCGCAGATGCGCCAGGCAAGCGGACACGAGCCCCGGAACCTTGGGCCCCCCACCGCCTGCCTCCTCGAGTCCCGTCCACCCCCACTCTCCGGAATCGCAGGACTCACTCTGGAAGTTCAAAGTTCATACATGTAGTTCTTAAGACAATAAGATTTCCACTGAAGTCAATTGTACGACATGTAAGAGAAATAATGCACACTCTGTATACTACTCCTGCTAATATATATGTCGCAGTAAGATAGATAAAGTCGTAACATAGTTATATCCCTAGGGATATAATTATATACCGTAACATAGTTATACGAAAGCGATTCATTACTATCTCACTAGGAATATAGTTATAAAACGGTCCAAGTTTAGTGACATACTTATATTACTGCACAAGTTACTGGCAGTTGGCAAGTTGTTCGTTGGTTCATGTACGAACCTAACCTAACCAACTTATTAACAAACTCATTTCGACCTATCGTATAACTATGTTACGGTATATAATTATATCCCTAGGGATATAACTATGTTACGACTTTATCTATCTTACTGCGACATATACATACATACATAGTCATCTTCGTGCCATGCCCATGCCCGTCTAGCATGACCAACGAAACACGATATGATATAGCCATTTATCGCGTTTAACCGTAAAAAATCATTGGATTTTTGACAGTTTGTTGGTGAAGTCGCGCCATCTA
The DNA here is from genome assembly GCA_963931975.1 of Cataclysta lemnata. Taxonomy (NCBI): domain Eukaryota; kingdom Metazoa; phylum Arthropoda; class Insecta; order Lepidoptera; family Crambidae; genus Cataclysta; species Cataclysta lemnata. The sequence goes on along the minus strand of OZ008339.1, from coordinate 24,828,772 downwards.
TCGGGCTTTCATCATAACATTATGACGTCGAACGCGAGGAGTGGAAGACCGAGGCGCGGGAGGGCGAACGGGAACCACGGCACAGGACGGCACCGGACTCCACTGACACATCTATTCGCATTAAGATCGCACCTATGTAACTTTTTTAAATATATTAATTTTTCATCCAAGTTAAATAACACCAGTAATTGAATATCCTTTAGTAGAACGATCCTCCCAATTTATTCAAGAAAGTCAAAGACGAGAAGGACTGATTGGCAGCCTCCCTCACTGCACCAACACAGTTCATGGCTTGCTTTATGCTTTATCATAATAATATCGTGTTTTGATGGTCATGTTAGCCGGGCTGATCTCAGTTTATCTGAGGTCGCGGCAGTGTTTTCTCTTCCATATATACCGGTCAGAAGTCATCAAGCCATCAACCCTTTTGATTCATATCATCCATCAAACCGGGAAGGGACTAGTGTAGAATGAATGTAGGTACAGAAAAGAGACGAAAAGAACCATGGCGAGAAACCGATAAACGGAGACAATAATAATGTTAAGGGTGACAACATTCCAATCCAAACTGCTCAAGATTTTGACTTAGATTTTTCAGACTTAGCCTTTTCCATAATATCTCTTGCTGGCCCGGCCAACGTTGATTTGCCCTTATCACTCAGAGTTGTAAAAATAGCCCAGGACTTACCCTCAGACCTAACAAATATACACAAAAAATTTCATAATAATCGATCCAGCCTTTTCTTAGGAGTTCGACAACAAACACTGTGATTTGAGATTTTAATATATTAGAAGATGTACCTACAGTCAACAGCACGTCAGGCTACCACGAAATGTCAAATTATGTCAATAGACTTTGTGCTCTACTACCAACAAGTTAAGGTTAGCAATCGATTAAAGAAATTCGACAGTTTTGGGTACTTAATCCGAAGTGCCGTTGACCGTACCTTAATTGATTCTCCAGTTACAATATTGGCGCGATGATCCGTCTATTTGCCGGCAATCACCTAAACCGAATTGCACCGCGTTAAATTACAAATAAACAGCGTTTTACTGACCAACGCGGTGATTTGTAGGTAAACAACCGTTAAACTTTTATCGCTCGTAAATCTTCTCTTCAGAAGCGTCGGTCTAGAGCCTACGGAGTTGGTTGGAAGTAATTTCCGTTGCGGCTCCAACGATACTTGGTTTACCACGTCCATGGGTACTACACCAATGGGATGTACGAGAAAGAGGCGACTAATGATCGATATCATAGATTTACATCGGTCCTTGCCGAGTTCATAGATTATCCGCAGTTTAGTAACTACAGATTTCACACCCCGTCGGTGTCGTAAGAGACGCCAAGGGGAATTGTCTAGACCTATGCCTCTGAACGGGGTATATTCCACCCATAACATCGTTCTCTAGAAGGGTTGACGAGTCGGTCTGATGGCTCGCCATAAAAAACTTAGCTAGATCTTCTGCTTTTGCCTTGTTCTCATCTGACGGTATGTGACGATAAGGGCCGAAGATGGAATCGAGCTTCACCTGGAACCCTCAACCACAGAGGGGCTGGCTATCTTATCACATATTGTCGGAACACAATATTGCTGTTAACATTATTATTATGGCGACAGTTTTTAAAAAGATATAGTGGTAGACTGGTAGTTAGCCCGGCTTAACACCAACCAAACCCATTACAAATTTGTACTCCTCTGGGGATCGATATACGTATTCTGCAATCGCCCTAAAGGGGTCCCTAGACGATCAAAATTGCTTAAGAGAAGCAGGTGAAATTTTAATGCATGTCGAGCAATTTTGACCGTTTAGAACGAAGCTTGATGCGCTTAAAGCAAACTACGTGCTTGACAATGCTTGATAAAAAAATTAAATTTTATAAGGCGACAACGACAAAATGAATACGAATGCTTGACAAGCATGCTTAACGTTGCTTCAAGACTCATTAAGCCTACTTGTCAAATGCTTGTCAAGCAATTGTAATCATCTAGGGACCTCTTTACAAGGAAGCGGAAGTAAGAGATGCCCATACCTCAACCTACGAAATCTTGAGATGACCGCACCGCACCAACTCAAGTACTCATGCTGAGCGGCTGCGATTGCAACACGAAGTGCCGAGGGAACCACTAAGCAGCATCGAAATATTAGAGTGGATTTATTTTCGTCCAGATTGAGATATCGGAGCGTCATGGGATAAAATTATACCGGCCTTCGGGCATAACGAAAGCGAGACGAGAAGGCCGCTGGTAATCGGACACCCGTGACGTAATTGTGACGTCGCGTGACGTCATACGTGACCTATTGGCCCTGATTACGCCTAGGGTGTCGCAATGAGCGGTTCTTATTAGTTTTGAATGCGGATTTAAGTCGTCGCGTTCGGTTGGCGCTGTAGATATTAAAAAAATATTTTTATTTTTCATGTGGCACGCGTGGATGTCGTCACACTCGTCACGTCACTGACGTCTATAAGACAGCTGTTTATGTCGTTACGTTTGATAATGATAATAGTTATTTTGATTTCGAAGATTTTTACAACGATCGTTCCTCTTTTTAAGCCATAATTCATGTGCCAGGAGGCTCCGATGAGAGGCTGAGTAGGGTGAAATGGTGTTTCAGAAGTGCAAAAGATGTAATGTTCTCTTATTCATTCACCTTTACACTTTGAAAATACAATAATAAGTAAAAAAAAATTTTTCTTGTAATTAGGTCTAAGCATTATTATTGGCATACAGGTACCACCGCTTTTGAAAATTCTTTCTAGGGGTCATGATTTGCCCTGTTTTCATTGTTTTGATATTATAGATTTGCACATTCAATATTTTATTATAACTCAAAGAAACAGAAGTCAGCTAATTTTAATGTGTGTAATGCGGGAATCGAACCCGTCGCCTCCGCAATCCAATGCCGGCTGCCTACTATTTGATACCGCACTATATAATATCTTCTGTAACTGTTCAAAAATCCAAACAACTCACATTTACATAGGTATGCATCGTAAACAAACCGAAAAGTCGTCCATATAACAATGAATAATCGTCAAAGAATGCGGAGCGACTTCGTCGCCGAACACAAAAAATAGGCGATTTCCTAGGAAACTCCTGCACTTAGCAGCACCAGGTGTACTCCACGTCATGCAGCGTGTCTTGGCTGCTAGCACACGAACTATTTCTGAACGCCCAAATGGCGAATGCCCCATTCAATCCGCCACTTTAACTAGATCTGTTGCATTTCAAGCTTGTTCCCGTCTCCCACTCAGCATATTCTCTCGAAAACCGAGAGTCAACGTTTTCTGGACGCTTCATTCTAACCACTCAGAAGCAGTGGCACTCGCTTGATGAATTATTATTGTCTTTAAATCGATACAATCTTTAATATATATGTTTGACGGTGGCATTTCGTGGCATAGAGATCCATTCACACATAACGCAACACTTAGCTAACCAGCAACTGTAGCAGTCCTCATTAATTGACTGTCAATGGTTTTTATACCAAAATACTCAAAAAATAATTATCAAACCCAAAAAATGTCAAACCCAGTTATCGGTCATGTCAGTCAGTCCTTTAAAAAAAGGTAATTCCTTATTCTGATCGATCCCTTGCAAATAAAAAACAGACTCACGTCATCCCCTTTCTCGAGCGTGCCGAGCGAGGCGAGCGACGCCCTCGAGCCGCCGTGCTGCTGCCGCCGTAGCGCCCGCTCCGTCTCCACGCACTGCGCCAGCGGCACGCCAAACACGCTGCCGGCAGTCTCTGGAACCATTCTTTCCATTAAAGCGGGAAATTGACTAGACGGGCATGCCCGCCAGACATGCCCGCGCGGACCTCGTTTCTCAAGGCCAGATTCGACAGACTGTGACGGTCCTACACTAGGCAAACATCGGACAGACCTAATAGAAGCGAGGTCCAGCGGGCATGTCCGTGCAGTGAATTCGCCGTATAAGTAGTACACTATGCGCGCTCGGCTTGCGATTGCGTAGATTAAGCAGTGTTCGCTAAGGTCGGTCATTGGGTGGGTGACCAAAAATTTACTATCTCGAGTTCCTCCGTGCTTCGGGAGGCGTGTTAAGCAGTTAGTCCAGGCTGCATCTGCATTCGTTAATACCCAAATATCCTTGGACCGCGTGGTAGTCCATTTTCCGTATCCAACCATAGTGAAGGCCCGTGCCCTAGCAGTGGGGAAATCAAAGGGCTGGTGCTGATGATGATGAGATCCAGTACCAACATAATTTAATAATTTTATTACAATGGTTCGACTGATGGAACAAAAAGGCTCCATGAATACATCCACAGACCAGTACATCTCCGCGGTCAGACCTCGGGCAACACGACCATAGGAAAGGCAAAGGCTCTTAAAAGAAATGTAAATATTAATTCAAAACAAGCCGATTTGGCCAAACTGCGCCAACCTTAGCCCATTAACACAAAATTTCAGCAAAACAACAAAGGTGACCCATTTTGCGACCGTGATAAGGAAAAACAGAATTTCCCGCTTAGTGAATTTTGGCCGTCGTTCAAACCCAATAATATGTTACGTGCTGTATTAGGTATTGCTTGTTTGTAACATTACGGATGATTTCAAGATTAAAAATCAGTTGGAGGAACACGTTTTTTTATAAACTGATGTGGCCGTAGCTGTATCTACCGTGTTTAAATCATCAGAGGTTGAAACGATTGTGCGAAAAGTCGACACGCGCTAGTGAAATCCGCAAGAAAGCTTTTATTTTAGATATGAGACTGTCCAGACAAACGCAGACATTAACGCCAGGTAAATGTAAACAGAGACCAATTTTACAGTTATAACGGTTGCCTTATGGCGACTAGGTACACAGCAGATACAATTGTCGCAACCACTGTTTGATGCGTTGTTAAGATTAATTTTTGAACGTTTTTGGCAAGATTATATAATTTTTTCATCCATAAGTCATGTCCTATTTATTCGCGAAGGGGTAGGCAAAGGTGAATTAACGCCCATATGTCGGCAAGTAAGCCTTGCATTCCTAACCAATTGCCAGGGGCATTTTATTAACTGTTGGTGTTAATTCACCTCGGTCTAGATAATATGAAGCGCAATATATAGCGTGACTTATGCAAAAATCACATTAGTTTTGGGAATATTAACGGAACTCGAACTGATACAGAAGTTATCACACATTACGTTGATACGAAAGCACACTGCATTGTCAGAGAACTGAACAATTCAATCGACGCAAAATAATTTGAAACAGACCTAACGCGTAGCAAGAATTTCTTTGCAAATTCGAATATATAAGTTATGAAGACGGCAGCGGATACCTGCCAGTTTGCAGAAACGACAACATTTACAAACAAACGTTCCAACGGTGAATTAATACGATTACGTAGACGCGATAGTAATGCTGAAAAAGTTTGCCCAATTCCCGCCCACTCGGCCAGCGCAAAGTCCAACAAAACTGGCGTTCCTCAATATTTCCTCAATATTTTGAAACTCTTAGCTACAATAATTTGCAACTCTTAGCTTAAACACTGGATACTTTAGTGGGCGATTTAAGTAGGAAAAATTAATTATGGAAATAGGATCCATCATCTACTTTAAGACCACTGCTTGTGCTTACAAACGTCTTTTTCTGGTTCTTAGCATCGAAGGCTATGTTACAATTTCGCACTACGGAGTGCACTGCTGATGCCACGCTCAAACAAATTCAAGCCAGTGCTTTCTCCAGACTTCTATATTGTGCACAGAGGTCCACCATTTTCGCTAATTTTTATACCGGCGAAGAGATTCTCATGAATCGTTTCACATTAATTTCAAATGGTCATAGTCTGCCCACTTTTACTTAAGGTTTGCAATTCTTCTATGCTAGCCTATGCTAGTGACTTTGGTTCCTCTACTCATCACTTCATTTCTGATTCTATCGCTTAAAAAACCTTCGAGCCCTTTCCATTGCCCTCTGTGTGAACTTTCTAAACTTTCTGAGACCACGTTTCAGTTCCATAGTTCGTCTCTGGCAACACGCACGAAAGTCTTTAAGCTTTCGTCATGAGTCACTGATAGTCCATCTTTTAAAGTCAGATTTAGAGGTCATATAAATTGAGAAAAAGGTGTAGCAATAATCCAGAACAATATTTAAAGTTATTAGAAGCAAAACATAGGAATCACTGCCACAAATACTCAGTGTTATAAGCTCAATTCGGGCGCTATATTTTATTTAAATTTATTGCTCACACTTTCAATACACAAACAAGCACTGAACGATTGTATATTTTCCCAGCGCAGACGTTGTACAAAACTATTAACAATTTTTAAGAGCTCCAAGGATTTATTTATCGTGTTGTCATAAACAATATGATCTCTCTTTTTCGCATCACAATGCCAAAGTGATGTACGTTATTAATGCAATCTAGAAGAATCTGACGGCGAAGAGAATTGAGACTAATTTTGCGATAGGAATCGGCTGGCTTGTTTCCATTGGCATTTGCAAACTTTTGGCCTATTACTTCATGCATTGCGTGGTTGGTTATTGAAAGTGACATTGTTATTAGTTTCTGTAGTGTACTGTAGTTAGAGGGAGCTCGAAAGCGCAATGGATTGGCGTTTAGCCTGCAATTGCGTAAACTAAGCAAAATTCGCTAAGGCCGGTCATCGGATGGGTGGCATGTGTGGAGCGCAAAGCAAACCACCAACAACAGCATACGAAAAGGGGATTGGTGGCAGGCAGGCAGGCGGTCGGCTGAAAAACTTAAGCCAAAACCTTGAGCTATATGGTTAGGTTGTCAATCAATCACTCTCACAGTTCATCAGTCTCTCGACATGGTCCTTTCCATCACTTTTCGACACATTAATTCATCACTTACACCTTTCCGGTGTGATGGATGATATGAAACAAAAGGAAGGGTTCGCTTCTGACGTCCGACTGATACTAATGCAAGAGAAAACTTACTGCTACGACTCCAAATAAACTGGGAACAGTGCAGGAAGAAGACTTGTCTATGAGCAAAATGATTGAGCTTACAGCACGCGGCGAGAGATTTGTAAATTTGCGCAATACAAAGAACTACAATACAATTATGAAATGAAACAATTCAAACAAACGTTATTTGGAGTCGCTCGAAAATAGACGGCGAGGTCTAGACATTGCAAGCGTCCAATCAACCGAATTCCTCGCTCCTCCACGGGGAAATATGAATTTGAGAATTCTCTAGGCGCCACTATTGGTGGGTAACGCGGACGCGTAAAAATAGTGCGGCCGTAATCACTACGTTTCATCGCGGGTCGATATATTGTTCTGGCGCGCTCCTGATATAAACATACAATATACATTTAATGGCCAACTAGTTTCCATTTTGTTTACTTCCAAAACTCTCTGGGACAGCTTGCGTACGCGCTAGGTGGCCCTGAGCGCGGGAAGGAATTCTTTTATGTGTGGGCGCGCGTGTGTAGCCCGCTGAGTACTTGAGGGAAGCTGGCCCAAAGCGGGCATGCTGAGCAAAGGTAGATGCACATCTATCCGAGCCTAAAGAAGTTAACGACGCATACGGATTTCTGACGATCTGACAGATTCGGAGGATTCGACACGGGCAAAGATTTTTTTAATTCGTTGACTTCTGCGCGTTCGGCTCGGATAGATGTGAGTCCACCAGCGGGTAGTCAGTGCCGGATAATCCTGCGCGGGATCTGTAGTAAATTCTATCAAGGGACCTTTAGATAGTAGGACGGTCGACGAGTAACGTTAACATTTTCAGAAAACTTGGGTGCGCGGCGCCCGTAGCATTTGCTACTCTTGCTACGAGTCTAATCCGCCAATGCGGGTATTCTTGTGTGTAAAATTGTTAACGTACCCACAAGGTGATATAAAAACATGGTAACTTCAATTTCTACATATCTCCTATGGCAAGGGAACAGTTGCAGCAGGGGGGACCAATCGCTCCGATTCGTAGCGCCCTGGACTCTCGTAGCACGGGATGTGGACAAAATCTCTCCAGGGTAAGAAAATATTTTACTCTCGCTCCAACTAAATCTAAATCCTGAGACAAAACACTGTCTAGTGGTGGAGAGAGATTTTGTGCAGGTCCCGTCCTAGCCCTGCTGCGACGCTCTCCACTCAGACTCCCTGCCGTAGAGAAACCCTCTCAGGGAGTGCTCGATTGCAAGGCTCGAGGACCATTGAAGGTTTTCACTTTCCCCAAAAAACCCGGTAGATGCTGTAAAGGCCCCTCGGTCAACAGCTTAGGTGCTTCAAAAGAAAAAACCGGTACCAATGGCCAAAGCACGGAGGAGCTAGAGGTGATCATTTTTGGTCACCCATCCGAAGACTAGCCTCAGCGAACATTGGTCAGTTTACGCAAGTGTGTCAAATTCACACTTCCAAACGTAAGGCAGGTTAGCACCAATTTAAAAATTAATAATGAAATAATTTAGTGTACAGATGCTACTGTTTTCTTGGGAATCACCCTCGATTCCAAACTGCAGTGGTACCCACATATTTCAGCGCTCTCAGAGAGGCTTAGCTCAGCAGCATACGCTGTTAAAAAAATAAGACTATTGACAAATGTCGAGACGGCAAGGCTAGTGTACTTTAGTTATTTCCATAGTGTTATGTCATATGGCATGTTGTTATGGGGCTCAGCGTCCGATATTAATGATATATTTGTAATACAGAAAAGGGCAATACGTGGTGCCATATACACACTTAAACAAAGGGACTCGTTAAGAGAATTATTTAAGGAAATAAATATTTTAACTGTAGCTGGTCAGTATATTTATGATAATATTCTATATGTTTATAAAAATTCTAATCAATTTGTTAAAGTTGGTGATACCCATAAATATAGTACCAGGCATAAAAGTAGACTAGCCTTTCCTCAATTCCGTCTGCATAAAACTGGTCGTTCTTTCTTGGGGAAATGTATACAAATATACAACAAAATCCCACGATCTTTAACGGAACTCCCTTATCTTAAATTTAAAAGCCAAATTAAACAAAGACTAGTGAAAAAGGGATATTATACGGTTATAGACTACATAAACGATAAAGATGCGTGGATATAGATTTTGTATGATAATGAGACCAAATGACATGTATATTACTGTATTAGTTTTAATTATTTTTAAACAAGTAAATTAAGCTATGCTAACTACCAGTAATAAATATATATTTTTTTTATACTCAATGAAAGATGTCCATAAACATTCAAATTAAATATATTTTATAAATATGATAACTAATATGATAAGATAGAATATAATAGGATATCTAATATATTAAAACATTTTATGACATCTTTCATTAACTCATAACTTCATGTAAAGGGAGGAACAAACTTGCTGAGTTTCTTGCCCGTTCTTCTCAGAACAAGGCCTCCTGGTAGTTTACGAACGGATGGTGTAGCTTATAACGTTAAATATTGGAAACTGTTTTTCTTTTCGTTTCCAGTGTTTAACGTTATTTCTTTGACGATTCATGAGTGTATGTAATCATACCTTATATGAATAAACCATATTTTCATTTTCATTAGCTAAGTGATATAACACCCACGTTTGGCCAATTAGGTCAGGTCCATGTAATAGTAATCCTAAGTTAACATCTTAAAATCACATTGAGCATAAAGATATTAAGTACGTATGTTGTGCATTTGAGGCTTTAAAAGTGATCTTAAATGCTGACTTTAAGACCACATGAATCAACCCATTTTGCATGCCTAGAAAAATGGAGTGATTCTATTGGTTCTACTCCAACATATCACTCCTAGCACATCTCAGCAGGAAAAGCAGCCTTGTCTCCATTCCACAGACTACGTGTAGGGTAAAACATTTCTTGTCCCACAGACTACGTATACCTAAAAATGTTTCATAGTATACCTACTCCCGACGAATGAACCCATCATACTGATTTAAGCGCTAGACTTTACGAACTCTGTGCAATATAAAGGATTTTACAACCAGTGAGACCGCGTCTGGGTCGTCTCACTTTTCGTAATGGCGGACGATTAACGCATATTTAGCGGTTGCGGCGATGATTATACGAGCTCCGTTGTTAGTTTAAAAATTGCATAATTTTGTATACGTATATCCTTATTTACATGTGTCACGGGCTTAGGGGAGAACCCTAGGGGGTAGGCAAAGGTAGGGTAGGGGAGTAAGCGCTCCGCCACTTGCCACTTAAAGCCCCAGCGTTAGGGAAGTGTCTTAGTCATTCCGCGGACACTTCCTTCCTCCCCCGAGGAGTCTGAAAAGGCAGACCGGCACATGGTGGTAGTATGCGATGAGCGTTCCCACCTAGCCGGTCCAAAGCGGGATAGCGGAACACGACTGTTTTTAGTGGGAGTCAGACTAGTTGGGAGATTCCTACATAACTCCAGATAACTCCGGTAGGGCCCCACCCGAGCCGGGGTATGTATAAAACATTTTCAGTCAAAAAAAAAAGGTTAGTAAGCAAAATTTTTCGACATAAAGAAATAGTAAATATTGCTGACATTCACACCTATCTCGTAGACCAAAGCAGCTAAGGATTTTAGAACTAGTTTTATGAAACTAGATGACGGACAAATTTAAACATACACAATGATTATACATAAATATTTTAAATAAGCTACATAAACATAAAAACGACTGCTTGTTATGTGGCAGTAATTTACTTTTTTATTGTTTTACGTTTTACAAAGACTTTGTTCCGTTTGTTAAACGTGAACTAAGGGCCGGTTTTTGATGCATATTTGAATCAACCAATTGTTACTAATGGTTAAATATCAGACTGATATACAACCATTAGTAACAATTTTTTACAATTAGTTGAGTTAACTGTACATCAAAAAACCGGTCCAATCAGTGGTTGAAATGTCCATAATATTTTACTTCAAGTATTTTTTCCACAATTTCAATTACCTATTCCATAGTTGTTTCATCATCATCATCATCATCACCAGCCCTTTAATGTCCCCACTGCTGGAGCACGGGCCTTCCGTATGGATGGAAGAATATAGGGAGATTGGGCCTAACCCACCACGCTGGCCCAGTGCGGGTTGGTGGGTATTTACGACTGCAGATGCAGCCGGGACCAACGGCTTAACGTGCCTTCCGAAGCACGGAGGAGCTCGTGATAATAAATTTTTGGTCACCCATCCAATGACCGGGCTTAGCGAAATTGCTTAGTTTACGCAATCGCAGGCCAAGCGCCCTGTGCCACTGCGCTAGCGAGCTCCATAGCTGTTTATTTAGATTAAATCAAAACGTCTTAATACAAAGGCGACAACAAAACTCAGATCCAAAGATTTCGATCTTCTTATCTTATCTGTTAGCAATAGCAAGGACGCGCCCTTACACCAGACGCCAGCCTAAACAACAGGGCGGTATCACAGACGTCTAGTCACGATCTAAAGTGCAACTGTTATTGCTCCAGCTGTTTACAGACGTCTGCCGGGATCACTCTTTGATGTCTGTATGCCGAGTTTAAGGCTGTCTGTCCAATTTAGAAGGCGCCGGTCGCGGATTAAATTGAACTCTAAACACTTGCCCAAAAGCTTTTTGCAATATACTAGCCCGGAAAGAAAGAAAACCAAATTAAAAAATTGTTAAGTCGTATGAGCGAGGGGTATACCAGCTTAATTCCTATATTCATTACTAAAATACCTTGGCTTGTCTCGAGCTTTCGTAAGTTCCATACTGGAACGTGACGGCGGCGTGAAGATGCAGGTTCGATTCCCGTATTAGGGCAAAGAAATTTTCCGATTTTTTTCTGACTTTATTTTCTTTGCAATAGAATCTATGCCAGTGACACCAATAGCAACAAAAACAAATAAACATAGGCATCCTCCCCTTGTCGCATCAAACAATCATGTTTTACTTCGTCTGTCATCTGTGCTAAGTTTATTAAAATAATGTTAGGTGTGAACGTAAAAGGACGTAGAAGAAGAGGAAGACCAAATCATCATAGATGGATTGTGGAATGAGAAATTGACAAAGGACAGACTCTCTGGAAGAAGAAGATATGTTGTGCCGACACCGCCTAGAGACAGAAAAGAAGCTATTGAGCGGGATAAGGACAGGAAGAAGAAGAACATACATGTTGTGGCGACCCCCTGCACCTAGAGGCAAAAGAAGAAGAAGAATCCATTCTCACCCTTGTCTTTGTCGTCTTTGGGTCTGCTCTGGTCGAAGAACCCCGTGGTGAGAGCCTTCCTCTTCAGCAGGTATGCTCTTCTCTTGGGCTTCGTCGAAGGAGCTACCACGTTTTCTGGGGAAAACAGAGTAATGTTAATTATATTTACATCACCATTTTACATGCTCATATTAATGCTATAGGAAATATTTATATATTTATTAATATGTATTTATATATGTATATGTTCACGCTATGTCTCATTTATGTATTCTTTAATATAAGTAGACAGTAGTAACAGTAGTAGTATGTTATAGTACTTATAGTAGATAGTTATGTAGTAGTTCATAATTAATTATGCTTTGCCTCCTTATGGTCTCTAACATGTCTTACTGGTTGCCTGGTAGAGAATGCCATATGGCATTAAGTCCGCCAATTGTACAGTTGTATTATATTTGTGCAATAAAGTTTTTATAAATACATAAATAAATAAAACATACTTATTCATATTCGTAAACACTAATCAAGAAAACGTAAAAATCAAAGACAAAATTCAGCCTCTCAAAACTAATAAAAGCTCCACAAACAACATAATGATGGACGGGAAAATTATCCGCGAATAAATTTCGACGCAAACAAGCATGTCGCACCCGAAGTGTCGCAACACGACACTTGTTTTGATCGGCTGCGCGGGCGCATGACGCGGCGCGGGCGCGGTGCCGCAATACGAAGGGTGACGGACCTTCGGTTGACGGCGGGCGAGTCAATCGATTGTGTGACTAAATATTCGAAGCCCGGCTAGCATTACCACCGAAACATGATAATTATGATATAGCTTATGATATAGACCTTTGAGATGCTTTGATATCAAATCATTGAATTCTTTACAGTTCAAAGCGATAAATGGCTTGATGTTAAAGCCTATTTGGCTTTAGCTTATAGATTTAACTATATCTACACTACGATACTAAATGGCTATATCATATCATGTTTCGGTGGTAATGCTTGCCGGGCAGGGATATAGACGTAGGTACCTAATCAATATTGCCTGTATTAAGCACTTGTTGACCTAATTCTTGTGTTGTCAAACCTACTCTTTTGTGCTTTTTAAGATTTTTTATTTCCACAAATTACGCCTATTTAAACCCGAAGGACCTAACCTAATTAGGTAGAGAAACGTGGGTGTTCATTCACGTTTGTTTACTTCTTTGGAGATAAATATGCATGATTTATACATATAGCAGTAGGCAAAGGTGAATAAACACCCACGTTTCGCCAATTATATCAGATCCCATGGAGTAGGTGACGAACCTATTGGCATTTATCGGGCTCGAAAATCGCAGTACAGTTTCTAGGTGGCATAAGAGGAACACCATTACCCATTGATTGCTGTCTTAACCCTTAGTCGCCTTGTACGACACCCGCGAGAGAGATAGGATGGTGGTGACACTAGCTTGTCACCTGCTGTATATTTGGTGTAAATGATTTTTACTTGTATTCTTGCTCTGCCCACGGCATTTCTCTATTTATTTATTTAAATATTCAACCGCCCCCGTCTAGTGGATCGCTCCCCGGAATTAGATCCCGGGTTCGATATCCAGGGGAGTACATACTTTATGATAAAGATTACTATACCTTATGATAAAGATAAAGACATACCATATTACGTAATGGAGATGAATAATACAGTAAAACGAATAGTATCTTGGCTTAATGAAAATAATCTAACTGTAAATTTAGAAAAGACAAATTACATACAATTCGGTACAAATAGACATGTTAAATTAAATCTTAACATTAACTGTATGGTACACAATATAAAAGAATTAAATAGTACAAAATTCTTGGGTGTTCTAATTGACGACAGTTTTGACTGGAAGCTGCACATAGACAGTATCATAGAGGACAATAACAGTATCAAAGATAAAATTAATCGTTATGTTTATGTTTTGAGTAGGTTGCGTGTTGCGTTGCCTACCATGGCTATGTTGCATCGATATTGAAATATGGGCTTCTTGTTTGGGGAAATTCTGTTGACTCTAATAAGTTATTTATTGCTCAGAAGAAATGTATAAGAGCCATTTGTGGCATATGTTCTCGAGAGTCATGTAAGCCGTTTTTTAGAGAACTGGGTATATTGCCTCTTCCTTGCCTTCATATACTTGAAGTGGCATACTTCGTAAAATGTAACTTAAGGCTCTTCAAAAATGCATCTGACGTTTATCGTCGTAATGTAAAGAACTCTAATTGCCGCACTCAGAGATGTCAAATAACGTTAATGAGTACTTAACGTCAATAAATGACAATTCAAAACTAGTCGCTATTCTTGCCGGATCTATGGTCTAGATTTGGATGAAAATTTTTGACATTAAATACTCATTAAAGTTAATTGACGTCTCTGAGTGCGGCAGTAAGAGACTAGTTTATAATACATTTCCAAAAATGACATATAAAGGCAATGTGACGCAATGTGTGTTAAAATATATAATACGATACCCAATGAAATAAAACTGTTACCCTAGGAAATATTTAAGAAGCATTTGACAAATTGGCTTAGGCAAAAACTTTTATTCATTAAATGACTTTTTTATAATTAAATTTTGACATATTAAATATAACAATGCTTATGATTTTTATACTTGACATGAATATATTGCTATGAATTATTAATTGATTAATCATTGAAATGTATTTGCATGCCACTTTTGGTGAAATATGAGATACTCAATATTATTTTATAAGACCTTATGGTATTTTTGGCAAATAAATTATTATTATATATTATTATTATTATTACAAATTTGCACTCGGTTTGGTTGATAGGACTTTTTTCAACTGCTTATAAAGTTAAGTGGACAATACCTGCCAGAATGACTATGGAAAAACATAATGTTCACAATACTTAAATAATCCAGGTTTTCACAGTCCAAGGCCACTCGGACTGTGGAAACCCGGCTTTACCAAGACTCAAACTTTGAGTAGCATTTTTGTATTCGGGGGTCAGTGTAAATAATGAGAGTAGATGACCGGGTGCCTCTGATGACTCGGGTATCCGACCGGCTACCAGCCGGCTTGGTTGGTTCCGAGCGTATAAGCCCGCGCCGGCCGGTGTGAACGGACCTTTACAAGTTTGTTTTAGTGCGAAGCGGAAACTGTGCAACGCCCACGTCAAACCAAGAATGTGGTAATTTATTAAAAAAGCGACAAGGTATTTTTAGACAATATTTTCGTGTAAACAATGCGAACCACATGTTTGTGTATTAATAAAACCCATTACCGGCTTACCTGCCTGCCGGCGGGGAAAATTAGAAAAATTGTTTTGACAACACACACACTCTGATTCTAGGAAACGCCTTGAGTACGCACCGTATGTCTTTCAACGCGACTGAATCGCTCTCGTGCCTATAGCCAGTGAGAGTAAACGATTCAGCGTTTCTCTCTACCTATATCAAATATTTTGTGTAAATGTAATAATCGTATTTTGCTTCACAATATCGATCGTCTATGGTTATAGGGGCCGGTAGCCCTTTGTATACCTGGGAGGCAGCCCCTGTCCAGCCTCCGTAGCAAGGAACGAGGACTAAATCTCGCGATAAAACACTGTCAAGTGGTGGAGAGAGATTTTGTTCACCTCCTGTGCTAGGCCTACAGTCTTGACAATGCCAATTTAACGTACTGTACCGATTCTAATTGCATATTTATACAGGACAAATAATTTTGAAATATTTCTGACTTTATTTTCTTTGTAATTTTTATACAGGTTAGTGCGCAACGTTCTAAATACTTCTGGCTCGTGACAAACCAATATTTCGTTGATGAATCATCGACACGTCGTCGTACAGTGCCGTATGCGTCAGTTCAATACGGCTAGGCGTAACGAGCGGCGCCGGCGCAGCTGGCCTAGCACGGGACGTGGACAAAATCTCCCCGGGGAAAGAAAAATGTTTTCCTCCCGAGACAAAACACTTTCAAGAGGTGGAGAGAGATTTTTTCCACGTCCCGTGCTAGGCCAACAGGTCGGCGACGGTATGCAACTCATTAACGTAATTATTGTGATCTATATTGTCATAAGAGACAGTGACGGAAATAAAGGATTGTTTTTAGAAAATTAACAACGCAAAGAAATAGAGGCCAGAAAAATTTCGAAAAGTTCTCGGCCTACCCAGGACGTTTCCGCATCACGACAATATTTTTTTTATTTTTCCGGAACTTTTTTAGTTTGGAATAAATTTTTAATATTTATATACATATAACGTTCAAATAAAATTCAAATTAATAACATACATAACATACAACATAAAATTCATACATACATACATAAATCACACCTATATCCCCAAGGGGTAGGCAGAGGTGAACTAGCACCCACGTTTCGCCAATTATGTTAGGTCCCATGTAATAGGTTAATAACGAATTATAATAACCCATTTCATACCATACATACATAAACATGCCTCAGTCAATCTATTCACCCCATCACCTTCATATCACACCTCACACAATCCATTCATCGTTTCAGTGGTCTTCCTCTACTTCGACATCCATCAACATTCATGTCCACAACTTTTTTACTCGCATTATATTCACATTCATATCATGTTCATACCAAGCTAAACGGCTGCCTTTCAACTTTTCATTCACTGGCGCCACTTTCAGGCTACTCGTTCCTGATAATCTTATCCATTTTTGTCACTCCTCAGATCCATCTCAGTTTTCTCATCTCTGCCGCATTTTCGATTCGATCTAGACTATAATTTTTCGAACTTTTTCAGACCGTTTTTTCTTTGACAACTGACTTCTGATTGGATCCGGTTAGTTATAAAAAACCGGACAAGTGTGAGTTGGATTCGCGCCGAAAGATTACGTACCAATATCTATAAAAAATCAAGTTTGTTGTCTTATAACATTGTGATAAGAGAAAGGTGTGGTTCAAAAGAAGATGTAATGACAAGGATTGAAAAAGGGATGCTCGCATGATTTGGTCACGTCTAAAGAATGAATGAAAAGAGAATGACAAAAAGGCGGAAGTGAATGGAGAAATGGGAAGGGGAAGGCCTTGGCGGATCTTTCATAATTAAATTGAAAGTCTATTAAAAAAGGGCCAGGTCAAGAGTACCCGAAACCGACGGGCATGCCTGAAGATTGATGAGATTGGATGAAGCGAAAGAAGTATGTAAAGAGTAAACTAGTTCCGTAGCAAGTGGAAAGAAGTGACCTCTGCCTAACCCTGTTGGGAGAAAGGCGTGGCATAGTATGTTTGTTGTTATAGCGGCAACATAAATACATCATCTGTGAAAATTTCAACTGTCTATCACGGTTCATGAGTAGGCCAGCCTGTCTTAGTAATAGGGCTCTCGAAGCACCCCAATCCATGTAATGGAATGTGAATTATGCATACCACCATTATATATAAGAAGGTTATATCTAGCTTACAAGTATTGTATTAAAAGTATGTCTCTGTCAAATAATGTAACTATCAATATTTTAAATGAACTTAACCTTACTAATTGTGATCGATATTGGCAAAGAGTTAAAAAACCTTTGCTATTATCTGTTTATAGCGAATGTAAAGATTATAATATTCATAGTTCAAATCCTATTGAAATGTTTAAGCTGAATACATGGGTCAGTAATATAGAAGTTAGTGAAAGTATAAAATACCACCTAAATTGTGTGAAAGGAGCAAAGAGTGTCCAACATTGTGGTATTAAATTTGAAATAATTGAAGAATTAAATAGTAAATACCCTGGTTCGGTTAAGGTGTATACTGATGGTTCAAAGAGCAAAACTGGGCTAGGAGCTGCCTTTTATGTTCCCACCAGAGACATATCTAGCATGTATAAAATCGAGGGTAAAGTTTCTATTATGACGCTGGAACTCATTGCAATCTCGCAAGCTCTTAAATATATTGAAGGACAACTTGATGGAAATTACGTAATACTTACTGATAGTAGAAGTGCCTTACAACACTTGGCTCGGTGCGCCTCTGGTTATAGCAGAGGTACTCTGATAGCCTACGAAGTGTTAAGCATTATACACAGAATGAAGGAAACGAGAGGTGCAGGCCCCAGATTGCAATGGATTCCATCCCACATAGGTTTAAGAGGTAACGAGGAGGCTGACAATTTGGCGAAATTGGCTTCGAGTTCTGGTTCGGTTTACACTATTTTACCTACCTATACTGAATTACTTACCGCCTTTAAAGATATTTGTCATGAACAATTTAAAGAATATTTTGACAAACGAAGTAAAGACAAAGGTATTTGGTTCAAGACCATGCAATGTCAACCTCCTCGAATACCGTGGTTTTTTAATAATAAGTTAAATAGGAAATATATTGTAATGTTGCATAGATTACGGTCTGGACATTATCCTTCAAACAAATTTGCTTTTCTTATGAAAAAAACTAGTTCTCCTAACTGCGACGTATGTGGCACGATAGATAATGTCCAGCATATACTGGTAGAATGCATAAAATATAGGAGCGACAGGGACTTAGTGATCCAAAAGTTAAATATTAATAGTCAGGATTTAGGAGCACTAACTAATATTTTAGCGGAACCAACATCCGAGTCTGCAAAATTGTTAGTTGGAATATTTTTGAATCACTGATTCTCGTCGTTCCCGCTGTGCATCTATTAGTAGATTTTTTGTAAACTTTAATTAGGTTACGATGGGACTGACATGTCTTTTTGTAGACAAAACCCCCTAAATTAACATAAAGATTAAAAAAAAAAAAAAAAATCCTTCGGATACGGAACCCTAAAAAACCTTATTATCAGAGATCCCACTCAAAATCCGATGTCTATTTTTAGGTGTAAAAGTATTTTCATATAGTTAGGGTTTATTTACAGTATTTGCTTTGGCGAGAGTCGCGCTCGCACACATTCAGTTGCGGGCGTGAGATCTGTCAGGGGAACGCATGAAATTTTATTGCCAACGGTCCAGTTAAGTGTACCGGGCTGAGAAGTGAACCACTCAACAAGCTATTACAGTCGCGAGTTGCGCTTTACTGGCGCGTGTGGGCATGCAACGGGCATGATGACTAATTTTGAAAAACTACACCACATTGTTTTTACGTATCGAACTTTTGTATCTTTTCATCCATCCACACTGTAAAGGTGCTAGTAATAAATGAATGTATAGAAAAGAGACGGAACGGACCATGTCGAGAGACCGATGAACGGAGAGAGTGATTGGAATGACAACATTCCAATCCATACTGCTCAAGGTTTTGACTTAGTTTTTACAGTCAGCCGCCTGCCTGACACTAACCCTCTTTGGGTATGCTGTTGTTGGTGTTTTGCCTTCCACCATTCGGGTGCCCCAAGATGTTTATTGGTGTACCATGGAGCTATTTCCCCAAGTCGACTTTTACGAAAACGTGAAATGTGCCAGCCTAAATGAAAATGTGCTTAGCGCCGACTCATCCATGGGGTGAGTCGGGGTTGGCACATCCTACATCATTTTTCAGTCTAGCGTAGAAGATTAGACTAGGAAGTCAAGATATTATCTAAATTTTTTAACTAAACTTTGGACGTTATTTTTGGCGAGCCGACGTCGAAGCTAGGGCTGACTGAAGGTCTAATCTGATATTCCTCCGCCCACCAAGAGATTCTTAATCGAAAATAATCACCCAGGATTCCGGATTCGTGTGAGACGAGCGATGTCGGGGGACAGTGCCAAGTGCGTTGGTGCACAGGGTGTCGAAAAGCTAACGTCATTTCGCTGAAATTACTGGTCAGTGTATGTTTATTGTGAGACGAAAAGTATTAGCACTCCATCCCCCATAATAAAAAAAAACATGAACTAAAGTTATTCATGGCTTAAAATTGATGCTAACTCTGTCTTTCATTCAGCAAATAAAAGTGATAGCATCAGGTTTATACTATGACTAACTTTAGTCCAGGTTTTATAATAAGGGGGCATGGATTCACCGCGCGGGTGCCGGGTCCATAGCGTGGCGCAGAGGGCAGTCAGGAGTAGCGCTTGGGACTTGTGATCCAAGTGTAGGTTTACGGTTCTTCTTCACAACATGTAACACTCACCGACTTATGAAAATATTCTCAAAAAGATACTTTTACTGTCGCACTGAGAGA
Organism: Cataclysta lemnata; assembly: GCA_963931975.1. Classification (NCBI taxonomy): domain Eukaryota; kingdom Metazoa; phylum Arthropoda; class Insecta; order Lepidoptera; family Crambidae; genus Cataclysta; species Cataclysta lemnata. The sequence goes on along the minus strand of OZ008339.1, from coordinate 24,808,602 downwards.
CGTCAGACGTCGTAAATTTTAATGAGTACTTAATGTCGAAATTCATTTCAATCTAGACCTTACTGCCGCACTCAGAGACGTCAAATAACGTTACTGAGTACTTAACGTCAAAAAATGACAATTCAAAACTAGTCGCTATTCTTGCCGGGTCTATGGTCTAGATTTGAATGAAAATTTTTGACATCAAATACTCATTAAAGTTAATTGACGTCTCTGAGTGCGGCAGTTAGACCCGGAAAGAATAGCGACTAGTTTGGAATTGTCATTCTTTGACTTTAAGCACTCATTGTCGTTATTTGACGTCTCTGAGTGCGACAGTTAAAAGAATAAAGAAAGGATAAGTTAGATCCCGATTGTCACTGGGAGCATTGATTTTGTTTTTATACTAAATTCGTTTTTTTTGCTAGACAGGGAAGCTCTTGCCCTTCATCTCACCCGACGGTAAGTGACGATAAGGGCCGAAGATGGAATCGAGCTTCACCTGGAACCCTCAATCACAGAGGGTCTGGCTGATAATAATGCTCTTAACATTATTATTATGGCGACAGACTTTGATAAGATACGTGGACTTGAAAAAAGTCCTACCACCAAACAAAATGAGTACAAATTTGTACTCCCTGGGGATCGAACCGGGTAGCTCGAGATCTAATTCCGGTGGGCGAAAAAAACAACTTTATCTGTTCTCTAACTTATTCTCCAACTTTTATTTAAGTATGGGTACTTCACACAATATTAATATCTGTCCCAAAGGAAATAAATTTGGCAATTCACTACGCCCAATAGATCATTCAACTATGCCGCGCTGCGCCCGCGCACCCCGTTCGCGTCCGTAGCAGGGCGCAGCGTGACGTCATCTGCGTCACGCTTGCGTAACGCAAGTATTTATTTAAGACCGTCATTTTGAAAATAGCCCGGCATTTCTTGCATGTGCCGCGTATTTTTAGACCATTGTATTCGGTAGTAGGTCACGTAATTTTGGTGTGGATTATATTATAATATAACAACTGATCGTATTGTGATCAAAACATACAATCAAATGGTATAAGTTTGGTCCTATGCTGGCCTGGGAGCGAACCAATAACGTAGAATGGGCCAGCCCTGACTCATCCCATGGGTGTCGGAAAAGTCGACTAAGGGAGATTGCCTGGTGTAGACCAATAAGTATCCTGGGGCACCCGAATGGTGAAGGGCAAACCACCAACAACCCTAAGAGGGTTAGTGTCAGGCAGGCGGCCGGCTGTAAAACCTAAGCCAAAACCTTGAGCAGTATGGATTGGAATATTGTTACAAAGATTTTCGTCGTTAGAAAAAGAATTTCGAAAAATTATGGTCTTGAAAGTTATGGTCCCGCATCAAAATCATAATTTTTCGAAATTCTTTTTCTAACCACCACAATCTTTGTACTAATTTTTCTAACATTTATATAATCTTGAAATCAAAATCGAATAGTTGGAATACTGTTGTCATTCCAAACACTCTCTCCGTTCATCGATCTCTTGGCAAGGTTCTTTCCGTCTCTTTTCTAAACATTCTCTTTCCGATGCGAAGGATGACATAAATAAAGTAGCGTAGTACTAAGCAGCGCGTTGAATATTGAAAAACTTTTGACTTTGACACCTACGTTTCCAATGTTCAATGCATTCATTTGACGATTCATGAGTTTAGGTAATAATACCTTATATGAATAAACCATATTTTCATTTTCATTTTCAAGAAGGAGCCATCAAGCCACCCAGGCTTGATGGCCTGTGAGCAATATAAATGGAAGAGGAAATATACTGCGCCGACATCATTTCATACGCATCCCCACATCATCACACCGGAAAGGTGCTAGTGATGAAGGAATGTATACAAAAGAGACGGAAAGGGCAATGAACGGAGAGAGTGATTGGAATGACAACATTACAACAATCCATACTGCTCAAGGTTTTAGCTTAGGTTTTACAGCCGGCCGCCTGCCTGTGATACCAACCCTCTTTGGGTATGCTGTTGTTGGTGGTTTGCCTGCCGCCATTTGGGTGCCCCATGGTAGACCAATCTCTTTAAGTCGACTTTCACGACACCCCTGAGGTGAGTCAGGCCTGGCACTTTCTAGATATTTTTTTTTTCTTCCAGGCCAGCATGGAAGACAATTATTACTAAATAATGAGTAAGACCGCAGGCATAAAACCTCATTTCGGACCACAAGCAGTCTGTACCACACCGAAACGGTTCACTCGGTTATTCATCACGGTGACATTTAGAAAATGGCGTTCTATTTATAAAACATGTCACATGTGGCGATATTTATAAAACTTTTAACATTGTTGTCAGTAGTAGGTCGGCCGTGTCGGGACGCTGCATCATTTGATGTTGGATTTCAGACGGTTTCCACTCGAGTGGGATTATTGTGTGATTTTCTGGTTCTTATTTCGTTACAGGTACAGGCGACAGCATATCGGTATTGACTGGGAAACTGTTTTAATTAGATTTTCTTTCTATATATCGTTTCTACGATTTTGTCAATTGTGTTGGGTCCCATGTAATAGGAGGCAAGCCTATTGCAATATATCGGGCTGATAAATCGCAGTATATTCCTAGGTGGTATAACAAGAACTAAGCGGCACGGCACGAATCCGATCGTACCTACGCGATATTTGATATGTTTCTTGATATTTTTTTGTCCAAACAAAGACATTTTAATAAATACTATTCAAGAACGCGCATCACACTGCACCGCATTGCATTCGCATCGGATCGCTTCGCAATCGCTTTCGCATCAGTTAATGTAGTAGTTAGCGTAGAAAAACATATTGTTTATTTCATCTACGGGTGTACCGGCCACCTCAGGTCAGAATCCTGTATTTTGGCGACTCACCAGACTGCAACTGGACGCCCACCGCGCCGGGCACTATTTCGAGATGATCTGACGACAAACACGTTTCATAAAAGTGGATGAAGTGAATAAATATCACTCACCTTTATAGTACACGCGTTACGCAACGCCAGGAAGGTCGGCGGCGTGTGTATATTGAACTAGCACCGTCATCGTCCGTCCGGCCTTTTGTAATCAACCGCCTCCGTGGGCTAGTGGTAGTGGTAATAGGGGTCGAGCCTATTGCCATTCACCGGGAAATTTTTGTCACAGTAATGTGCACCACGAACGCTGCTGCCCATTCCTGGATAATTCATAACACTTAGCCCCTTCGTACACTAGGCTACGCAAATCTTTGATATTCCAAGATTTTAGTCTCCAAGAGACTACCGCCATACAAATCCATTGATGTTTGTACTCGAGTCGCGTCAGCGACATTCGTCCCGCGATTTATGATGATTATCTAGTGATAAGATAGCTAGACCCTCTTCGGCTGAGGGTTCACGGTACATCATTACAGCAATACGGCCACTATATGGATGACCTGATGTCACTGACCGACATTAATCTGGGAGAGGAAACATACTGTGCTGACCCTAGATAAACTGGAAACAGGGCAAGAAGAAGAACTACTCACTCATTAAAGTTAATCGACGTGTCTGAGTGCGGTAGAAAATGACCCTAGTCATGTAACGGATGTAAACATTTGAGCTTAATGCGAATATCTGCTAACGACATTCGCAAATGCGAATATTGAGTTTTTTTTTAATTTGGCGCCAATTAGTATTCACGCGAGGCGCGTTCCGTTTGTTGTTATGGCTTAAAAACGAACTAAAAGACACATCGATAGGTGAAGGAATCGGCTTACCTTCTGGAATCTTGACCGTGGTGCCGAGGTTGATCTGCGTGAGCCTGGCGAGCGCGGCCTGCTGCAAAGCGCGGCGCTCCACCTCGCTGAGCGTGAGCAGCGAGCAGTCCGCCAGCCGCACGCAGCGCCCGCTGCCGTCTGTCCAGCGGCAGCTGCCCTGCACATGACGCGTGACGTCATCACACTGACACTTCGCGGACAGCCCACAAAAGATTATTGGTCTAGAAGACTCGGACAGAGATCGGATGTAGTGCGTAAGCGCTCTAAGGTGCTGTCCCACTGACCTCTATTTACTATTCGGTTTTAATTTCAATATTATATAAATGTTAGAAAAATTAGTACAAAGATTTTGGTGGTTAGAAGCTTACAACGTGAAGTGTAAAGGTTAGAAGAATTTCGGCGAGTTAATTAATGTCTTGGTTAGCCGAGCGGTCAGGCACCTGCCCGGATAGCAGCGGACGCGGGTTCGATTCCCGCATCAAGACCATAATTTTTCGATATTCTTTTTCTAACCACCAAAATCTTTGTACTGGCCTCTATTAAATAAATACGCTGGACTTGGAATACTTCTACTAAAATAACAAAAATGTTTCTTGTGCCGATTTTTAGCGCCCCATCGAGCGGCAAGGGTACTAAATTTGACGTTTGTTGCTTTTATTTGACATTACAAATGCATCTATAATATCAGTTCCGTGGACGTTCACCTTCGTACACCAGTGCCATCAGCGCCAAGATGGCGATAATCAAATTGGCTTCATTTTTTTGGATGACAACCTTCAGTCCAGCGTACTTGTTTATTAGAGGTCAGTGGGACAGCCCTTTAGAGCGCTTACGCACTACATCCAATCCGAATCCGAGTTTTTCACGGTCCGTTGTAGCCGTAGAACTATTTCTATGGTAGCTTAATTACGCACTACATCCGATCTCTGTCCGAGTTTTCTGGACTAATAATTTTTTGACGGGTTCGGATCGGATGTAGTGCGTAAGCGCGCTTAGGCTAGGTACACACGGCATTGTACTGCACGTTTTTTTGCAGGATGCATCTTACATTGAGTATAGAACCGTTCACATGTGTACGTTTTTTTTTCCAGTACAGGCGACGTGTGAACGGTTCTATACTTAATGGTAAGATTCATTCTGCAAAAAAACGTACAGTACAATACCGTTGGAACCTAGCCTAACGTAGCACGGGACGTTGAGAAAATCTCCTCGGGGAAAAGGTAGTAGATTATTTAGACCAAGGGCGATAAAACGGAAAATGTCCCAGATCGCAAGCCTTTGGCTAAAGTAAGATCATAGTTTTATGTCACCCCCTGAGCAGGAAGTGGGATTTTCCGTACGGGTAGCGGGCGGAAAAGTCCACTTTATAGTCGTGTGTCATATACTTGCGATCTGAGACATTCTTTGGTTTATCGCAATTGGTACCTATAGAGGAATATAATCTACTATTCCTCTCGCTATAAGGGCTTGTACACGAAACAATTCTCAACGCAGTTTCTGAGATGCTATTTCGTGCGGCAAGGAAGATACAGGAAAAAGGAACAAGCAGCATGAAATTGAAGGAATGCGCAATCCCAATAAATTCATTTTTACGATGCGACGTCGCATCGCAGTTTTGTGTACAAGTCACAAAACTGCGATGCGACGATGCAAGTCACATCCCGAGTCAAAACAATATCAAGTGATGGAGAGAGATTATGTCCACGTGAGTAGTGACATTAAAGTGTTGGTAATGATGATTATGAAAAAAATAAAAATACTGTAGGAGCCGTGTGGTGATGACAGAGCAGAATACAATTATGTCAACCCCTATCTCTCCCGTGGGTTTCCAAGGCGACTAAGAGTAAAAAAGCGATGAATAATGGGCAGCAGCATTCCTTTTAAACCACCTAGCAATATACTGCGATTTATGTGTCCGATACATACAAGGCAATAGGCTTGCCACCTATTGAGAATTTGAGACCTAATATAATTGGCGAAACGTGGGTGGTCACCTCCGCTTACCCCTTTGGGGATAAATAGGCATGATATATGTTACATACATATATCACGCCTATTGTTATCTTTAGTTCATACTGGAGTGCAGGTCTCGACATAAATGTATGGAAGTGAAAGTCGGGTATGGGAGAAGAAGCATGAAAGTAGAATCATGCAGTGGAAATAAGAGCGATGAGGAGCATGGCTACAATAATGCCATAAGATAAAGATGTGATTTGAAAGATGTAATAACAAGGATTGAGAAAGAGATGCTCGCATTGTTTGGTCACGTAGAAAGGATGAGTGAAAGGAGAATGTCAAAAAGTATTGAACTGACGAAAGATTGAAATGACGAAAGTGAATGGAGAAATGGGAAGAGGAAGGCCTAGGTGGCCTGTTGTTGGTGGTTTGCCCTCCACCATTCGGGTGCTTCAAGTTTCGCATTGGTTTACACCGGGGCTATCTCCCTTAGTTGACTTTTACGTCACCCTTGGGATGAATCGGGGCTGGAACCTTCTACGTTATTTTTTCGCTCCCAGGCCAGTATAGAAGTCATTATGTTATTTCTTTAAACCACAAGAAAAAAGTTATTGTGCAATTTTCCAAGTTTCGTTTTAGACTATTATATCATGTTTGTTTGAGCGTAGAATACAATTATTGTGTTTTGGTAATCCCTACCGAGTTTGGCACAACTCCAAATATTTTGCAATGTCACATGTTGCACAGACAAACATTTTTACGTTGTTTGATGTCTCCTTTACACGGAATCCCCCTCATCAGTCACATACATACATACATAAATCACGCCTCTATCCCTGAAGGGGTAGGCAGAGTTGAATTAACACCCACGTAAAACTGAACAGGGTGGCCTCATAAGTTACCATCAACAAATTTGTAAATAGCAGTTCTCGGGTGGTGTCATTTAGCGTTAGATAACACACACAAAAATCACGTCTTTTTATCCCCGAACGGGGGGCAGAGGTGAATTAACATCCACGTTTCGCCAACTATGGTAGGACCTATGTAATAGCCCATCAATCTGCATTGGGCCGGCGTAGCTGGATGTGGCCCATTCTCCCCATATTGTTCTATCGATATTCTATCGATGCTGTGCGCCAGCAGTGGGGACATTAAAGGAGTGGTGATGATGATGATGATGTAATAGGTGGCCGGCCTATATTGCCATGTATCGGGCACGTAACCCGCAGTATATTGCTAACTGGTATAAGAAAGAATGATGTTGCTGCCCATTACTCATCACTGTCTTTACCCTTAGTCGCCTTGTACGACACCCGCTTGCCCTCACCACAGAACTATGACGACTTAAACAAAAAAACTATGTGCATAGGTTTTGACAAATCAATTGATCAACAGATGCCGTAAAGCAATCGTAAATCCAAACATTACTGGAAATTGATAGTCGAATCAAAGCTTGCATAAACACAAGCCTTGTATAAAATTTTAGCGAACGTTTACATTTCTCTTAGCGTTCTATCTATCGCGAATAAATTAATTCTATTTCGATTCTATTGTACTTTTCCAGACATCAAATAAACAAAGTCATACATAAAGAAATGTACATTAAGATTACGTGCATGATAGATGGCAATAGCCTCTAGTGTCAGGCAGACGGCCGGCTGTAAAACTTAAGGCAAAATTTAGAGCAGTAGGTAAAGAGTGAAATTTTGTCGTCACCTTGCTGACTATACATTCCATCATCACTAGCACCTTTCCATACATACATTATGTCACTCCTTTCGCCCATAGGGGTAGGCAGAGAACACTTCTTTCCACTGGCTACGATCCTTACATATTTATTACACTGTAATAGTTTACTAGAATCAAAAGGAGGTGAAGTGGGTTGGAAGATGAGTTGAGAAATATCCGTGAGCTAGCTGTGTCCTTACATACTTATTACACTATAATGGTTGACTAGAATCAAAAGGAGGTGAAATGGGCTGAAAGATTAGTTTAGAAATATCCGTGAGCTAGCTGTGTCGTACTAATCTGATAATGAATAACTGAAAATGGAGTTGATTTTCCTTACAATGAGCCTTTAAGAATTAAGTCTTAAGATCCCGATTCTACCTTTAAAAGTACGAAAAGGTGTAAGCAATATAGGATAATAACTCTACTCAAGCGTGGCAATGAGGTGTTTTGGGGGATCATAGCTTAAATCTCGATTTACATACCTATCGATTGTTGCCCGAGTGACGTTTCAGAATAAACGTAAACAGAGATCAATGAATTGATACTTAAATATTGTTCTTGAATAAAGCGTCCATGTTAAGCATAATTTAAAACGTTATTCATGTCCAAGTGTCGTTTCAGAATATGTAAGTAAGTATTATGTAAGTCGATTTCAGTTGTTTTGGTCTACCCATATCTCTCATTCATTGAGAATAATAGCAAACTGGTGACTGACAGACCAAAAGCAACAGAAATCGGCTTATAATACGGGGTCTGGTAAAGGTCGCGGGAAGCCGTTGGATGCGGGCAACCTTGGGGGAGGCCTATGCCCAGCAGTGGGAGTTTCTGGGCTGAAATGATGAACCAGTAAGGTGTAGATTTAGTGATTTTAAGTGCAATGAAGAACAAGATTGCCTAAAAAGTATTAGACAAAGCACCAGTCTCCAAATTGACCTTCAAACACAGCTTTAATATAAATGCCCCCAGTCAATTTTCCTCTTCGATCTTTTCTCCGCGTCTCATGAAGATATATAAACGCTACCGTAGGCGTAAAGCGAGACAAAACACATAATTTACAATCATAGTGAGTCACGCGCGACACGCTAGTATTCTCATATTAACGTCTGACAGACATATGGTGGAACTTTCATCTCATTTTTGTTGTGTTTAATATCTTAATTATAATTAAGTGTCAACGGTTATATTCCGATGGAGACGACAGCGGCTGGAGAGGGTTTTGTAACAGATGTAGCCGTTACCTTTATAATACTTTGTACTATGCGTGCAGTTTGCACGTACTTCAGATAAATCTGTAAGGTATGCACAAAAACTAACGCGATTCGATTTGTATTATTTTCGTTCCTTCCATGCTGGCCTGCGAGCGAAAATAATAATCTTTTCATCCCACCATCTCGGAAAAGGCGTTTTTGCTCTTCGATATTTGAGTGGAAAAGCCGTTTTTATCCTCTAGAGGATAAAGTAAATTTGAATTTAGAACATCGTGTGCAATGAGTTTGTGAATTCAAAACATCTAACAATAAATAGGTATAACCTATTTATTTCTACCTCCATGGTGCCGAATTTATATTTAATTTGTTAAAAACTCAGACTCGGAACCTTCTTGGTGTACTTTTTTTGTAATTTGCTTTGCGCGCGCCATTTTCTTTTCACGTCATAAATTTGTTAAAACCTTGGAGTTCCGTGACGGTCTCAGAGTAAATAGGACCCGAGGTGACGGTCAATCAGCTTGGCGTCAATCTTGCTTTAAACATTTTGATCGTCTACAATGCTTGCTTGATGCTTGAGTCAAGCATTTAAAAGCTTTTTAGGTGTGTTTGATTTGTTTACGCTAGCAACGGAACAAAAACATACAGAAAATCAACGTGCTTGACTCAAGCTGATTGACCGTCTCGGAACTCCATTAGGGACGGTAATTTTTATTAGGTACTTAGATGTGTGTCTGGATAAATTTTGCGGGTGTGGCTGGGTGGATGGGTGGGTGTTGGAGGCGTGTCTGGGTGAATGGGTGTTTTGTGGGTGTTTCTGGGCGAATGGGTGTTTTGTGGGTGTTTCTGGGTGACTGGGTGTTTTGTGGGTGTTTCTGGGTGAATGGGTGTTTTGTGGGTGTTTCTGGGTGAATGGGTGATTTGTGTGTGTTTCTGGGTGAATGGGTGTTTTTGGGTGTTTCTGGGTAAATGGGTGTTTTGTGGGTGTTTCTGGGTGAATGGGTGTTTCTGGGTGAATAGGTGTTTTGTGGGTGTTTCTGGGTGAATGGGTGTTTTTTGGGTGTGTCTGAGTGGATGGGTGTGTATTGCGGGTGTGAATGTTGTGGGTGTTTCTGGGTGGGTGTTGAGAGTGTGTTTGGGTTAATGGGAGGGTGTTGTGGAAGTTTCTGGGTGAAAATAGAAACTGTTGTGATTGTATTTTTTTTTGTATTTTGCAATTTCCTCGTTGGGGGGATGAAAAGTTACGTGTTGCACTCGAGTGCAAAGATTTTTCACCTCGTGCTCTTTTGATTCCCTCGCTATCGCTCAGGATTCTAATTTTAGAATCCTTCGCTAGCTCGGTCATCAAAATTGAGCACGCGGTTAAAAAACAACTTTGCACTCACGTACAACAAATAACTATTAATCCAGTATTCAAAACTGTACTAATTTTAATTTTAATTTTAAGAAATTTTAATTCATAATAATTCATAATTCATTTATTTGTTCATAAACATGGGTAGGTAACAATGGTGTTCATTATTAAATTGTAGGTGCAGCCATGATTCGCCCTATCAGCATATGAACTTAAATTTATTCATACTACAATTTGAAAAATTAACAAAATTAATAGTTATTAATTATTAAAAAGACATGTTATGAAATATGTATAACTATTCACATTCAATCTTAGTATCAAAATTAATGTCAATATAATTTTAATTTATTTAAAATCAATAATCATTAAATTCGTGGGTATGTCAAGAACTAAGACTACAATGAAAAACAAATGTCAATGTCAAAAATAAATGTCAGCAGATAATACAGTTTAAAAAAAAAATATATATATATGATTATTAAATTATCTTGTCATCTAAAAATATTTTAACACTATAGTATATTTTTTCAGCAAGGAAGCCATTGAGTGCAGATTTAAATTTCTTATTATCATTTATTGTTCTAATTTTCAATGGGATTTTATTATATATGGTTGGTGCTATGCAATTAATACTTATTCTACGGAGAAGGGCTTTACAACTTTCGGTTACTTTTAAATTACCCTCACGTCGGCTTCCTATGGGGTGTGTCTTAAAGTAATGTGGGCAGTTTTTAACAAAGTTTGCAATTTCACTTATGTACATTGAAGGCAGTGTTAAAATTTTATATTTGCGAAAGTAAGGTTGACACGAGTCATCCTGCATCAAACCAAACATAGATCTTATACATCTCTTTTGGGCTTTAAAAATATGTATTTTATGTTAAACTACTGTTTTATTTCCTCGCAATCGAAGTGAAAAGCAGAGTTTATAACTCGTCCACAAAACCATTTTTATCCTCGACATTACTAACAGCCCTCGCGGCTCGGGCTGCTAAAAGTCTCGGATAGGCTCTCGTTTTGTGCACTTGTTGAAAAATCTAAGGTGTAGTAAAAGTCGACTAAGGGAGATTGCCCTGTGGAGATCAACAAGCCCCTCGGGGCACCCAAATGGTAGATGGCAAAACACAAAAGCATAACAAAAGAGAGCTGGTATCAGGCAGGCGGCCTAGTACACCCTAAGCCAAAACCTTGCGTATGGATTAGATTAGACCCGGCACCTCTTTATAGGAAAGAATAATAATTCATACACACATACGTACATAAATCACGCCTATATCCCAGAAGGGGTAGGCAGAGGTGAACTAGCACCCATGTTTCGCCAATTATGTTAGGCGCCATGTAATAGGTGGCGAGCTCATTGCCATACATCGGGCACAAAAGTCGCAGTACATTGCTATTGCTAGGTGGTATTAGAGGAACGCTGCTGCCCATTACTCATCATTGATTTATCCTTAGTCGCCTTGTACGACACCCACGGGAGAGATTTGGGGTGGTGACAATTGTATTCTACTCTGCCGTCACCACACGGCGAATAATAATTCATATTATGTTAAATGTCATCTGTTCGTTTTGGACTGTCTGCACTTACGTATTCGTTGCGTTTTATGCACGTTGAGTTGTGTATGGCCAACTATTACACCGTCGCTTACTCATGAACTCTTTTCAGGAAACACTAGCCCTGATCTTGCATCCAAATTTTACGAGTTCAATATTTGAACACGTGGATTCGCAGTTCTATTTTATTTTACGACGGAGCTCTTTATTGAAAACTTATTTCGGACACTGACGGTAACACACCATCTGATTTTAGAAATAGCGCTTATTTATACATTTTAAAGTGCCAAAATAGCATAACAACAATGATTACTTTGACTGTGAAGTGAAGTCAAGCTCACCTGAGTCCTATTCGTGTTTAATAACCATGCTTTGGGCCTGTGATGAGGAGGGTTAAATAAATGTATTGTAATAGTTAAGTAGGTATGGCTGTGGATGAACCTAGAAAAAGGGGAAGACCGAAAACTCCCACGAATAACAAACACAATACAAGGAGACTAAGGGTAAAGTCAGCGTTGAGAAATGGGCAGCAGCATTCCTCTCATACCTACCACCTAGCAAATTAGTGCGATTTTATGTGCCCGATATATGGCAATAGGCTCGCCACCTATTACATGGGACCCAACTTAATTGGCGAAAAATGGGTGTTAATTCACCTCTACCTACCCCTTCGGGGATATAGGCGGGATTTGTTATTTTGTTATTTTTTATGCCGGCAACAAACTCCATTGAATATATTTATTAACAAATTTAGCAACAACAGCTCATTAAATACAGCTACCTACATACAAACATACATACATACATAAATCACGCCTATATCCCCGAAGGGGTAGGCAGAGGTGAACTAGCACCCACGTTTCGCCAATTATGTTAGGTCCCATGTAATAGGTGGCGAGCCTATTGCCATTTATCGGGCACAAAAGTCGCAGTACATTGCTAGGTGGTATAAGAAGAACGCTGCTGCCCATTCCTCATTACTGATTTATCCTTAGTCGCCTTGTACGACACCCACGGGAGAGATTTGGGGTGGTGACAATTGTATTCTACTCTGCCGTCACCACACGGCACTACAGCTACCTACCTAATTGAATTTAATGAGCGTGGTAAGAAGTGTTTTTATGCAAGGTGTATTCACCTGTAAGTGTTTGTTTCACCTAGATTTAGTTGTTGACGTATGTTTTATATTTTGTACTTGTGTAAACAAACGTTGCTGAAGCAATTAATAAATACCAAACACCAACTATTTGATGGGTGCTGTCCAAAATTAGTAATCGAATTGAAAGATACGAGACTTATGAGAGAATCAGGGTCGGTTTATTCAGACCGGATCGAAGAGGAGAGCATATTTTGAACATATTTTCGATTGCGTAAACTAAGTAATATTCGCTAAGACTGGTCATTGGATGGGTGACCAGAAATTTATTATCTCAGGTTCCTCCGTGCTTCGGGAGGCACATTAAGCCGTTGGTCCCGGTTGCATCTGCAGTCTTTAATACGCACCAACCCGCACTGGGCCCGCGTGGTGCGTTATGGCCCAATCCTCCACATATATTCTTCCATCCATATGGAAGGCCCGTGCCCCAGCAGTGGGGACATTATTTTGGTTGGTGGTGATGATGTGTTGATTAACCTGTTTTTCGTCAATTCAAAACTAGTAGTAATAAACATTATTTTTTTGTATTATGCGTTAAGTGACGTCTCTGATTACGCACTATACCCCCGAATACAGAAACGCTACCTACTCAAAGTTTGAGTTCTGCTTAACATTTAATGTTAAGAATTGACGTTTTTCCATACAAATTCTGACAGGTACTGTCCACTTAACTTTATAAGCAGTGCCAAAATTTGAGTAGAGTTTCTGCATTCGAGGGTTAGACTTCCGTGGGCAAGTACCGTCAGCAAAGACGCCTCTTAATCTAAACCCTAGCAATATTAACGTTTGAACTATTCGCGGTATATATAGACCGGCGCGCTATATTTAAAATAGCTATCGTCAACATTTCGTTGCTGTACAGTTGTAAAAATGTTGGTACGAAATATAAATTGGGCTCATTCATTTACCGTTACGTTCGCATGGACGATGTAAAACATGAAAATATATGGCATAGCGGGTAACAGTTTATGTTCATTGGTGTTTGTTCGTTTAAAAATAGTTTCGGCTGTTTGCACTTGCGAATTTGCTAAACTCATTTTTGGTTGCTGTTACCAAGGGGAAATAGGCGAGGGAAATGTCGAAAAAAATTATATATACGTACGTACGTACGTACATAGATGAAAATTACGCCTATTTATCCCCGGAGGGGTAGCCAGAGTTGAGTTCAGAGGTGGAGTGGTAAGAACTCATGTTAAGTCAATCATGTTAGGTCCCAGGTAACAGGTGGTATCTCGGACACATCAATCGCAGTATACCTATTGCTAGGTGTTATAACACCCGCGGGAGTGATGGGGATGGTGACAATTGTATTCTACTCTGCCGTCACCATGGGGTGATATAATTTTTTTTACTTACCTCCGCCTTTTACCCTTACGGCCTTACGGGCTTACGGCCGCTTTGGTGGAATGCTCAGATTGCTGGGTATTGGCCAAGAGGTCCCGGGTTCGAATCCTGGTAGGGGCAAACTTTGTGATGACCACAAATGTTTGTTTCCGAGTCATGGTTGTATATATGTTTATGTAGTATATTTTCAACATGTATATACATAATTATATTCAAAATATGTCCGTCATCTAGTATCCATAACACAAGTGCTTAGGCTACTTACTTTGGGCTAGATGATAGGTGTGAGTGTAAAAAAAAAAAAAAAAAAATTATTATTATTATTATTACCTCGGGCGGAAAAAAGATTCTTTGTTTTACCGCCATTAATAAATGTACTATTTTGTCCACTTATCTCTTTCTTTTCTTTCTGGATTGCGCAAGAAAATATGAGCTAAGATAAACATAGGGCCGAGGCTAGCTAAGATAAACCTAGGTCGAGGAGCATTTACAGCAGCAACTTTGAAGATTTCCATCGAGCCCTTCCTGAAAGGGTTTCCTATAGCATGCGTCTCCGTAGGAAGTCTCTCTACCGTAGCAGCGAAAGGTGCTACGGACCGTAGCGGGGAGCGACAGGCCTCTAAAGACGCGGACCTCGGCTCAGGCGTGAAGTGTAGTGGGGGAGCGGTACATGAGTGAATCTGGTATTGTTGATTCTTAAGGCTAGACAGGGAAGCTCTGGGCCTTCATTTCACCTGATGGTAAGTCACGATAAGGTCCGAAGATGGAATCGAGCTTCACCTCCCTCAACCACAGAGTGGCTGGCTATTTAACTTATCATAAATTGTCGGAACACAATCATTATGTAATGTTGTTAACATTGTTATTATGGCGACATATTTTGATGAGATAGCGGTATCTAGCCAGGCGGAGTTAAAAATTGTTATATCACAAACCAAAGCGAGTACAAATTTGTACTCACCTGGGGATCAAACTCCTGACCACGGAGGCGTTCAAAAAAATTGGATGACGCAAGTCATAAACAACGGAATGGCAACCTCAAGATTGTTAAAAACACCAAATTACTAACTCACAGTAAGAATAATGTGGTATGCACGTTTTTACAAAACAAAGGCGTAGAAAATTCCCAACAAAAATTATTGTACTAACGACGCGTATGATAAAATATTGCTCATTAAACACAAAACTCCAAAAATACTAAGCAACATTGTGGATTCTAAATCTATGACAATAAGGCTTACTGTGGAATGCCTTCCATGCTGGCTTGGGAGCGAAAAAATAACGTAGAGTGTACCAGCCCAGACTCATCCCAGGGGTGTCGTAAAGTCGACTAACTGCCGCACTCAGAGACGTCAATTAACTTTAATGAGTATTTAATGTCAAAAAAATTTATTCAAATCTAGACCAAAGACCCGGCAAGAATAGCGACTAGTTTTGAATTGTCATTTTTTGACGTTAGGTACTCATTAACGTTATTTGACGTCTCTGAGTGCGGCAGTAAGAGACTTTGCCCAGTGTACACCAATAAGCACCTTGGGTCACCCAAATGGTGGCGGGCAAACCACTAACAACAGCATACCCAAAGAGATTCGTGTCAAGGAGGCGGCCGGCTGTGAAACCTAAGCCAGTGAGCAGTATTGATTTGAATTTTCTAACCCCAATCACTCTCCATTCATCGATCTTTCGACATGGTACTTTCCGTCTGTTTTCTATACTAGCATATGGATGATATGAATCAAAAGGGAGTGACCCCTGCACTGCACTGACCCCAGATAGACTGGGAACAGGACAGGGAGAAGAAGAAGGCCTACTGTTGAATGTAATTTGGAGCAGAGTCTCTTTTGTTGTTTTTAAAATACACATACATAAATCACATTTATTCCCAAAGGGGTAGACAGAGGTGCATTAACACCCACTTTTCGCTAATCATGTTAGGTCCCATGTAATATGTGGCGAATCTATCGCCATCCATCAGGCACACAAGTCGCAGTATATTGCTAGATGGTATTAAGGAACGCTGCTGCCCATTACTCATGGCTCTTTACGCTTAGTCACCTTATACGACACCCGCGGGAGAGATTGGGGATGGTGTATTCTAAATTTATGACGATAAAATACTAAAATGATTTAAAGAAGAAATATTGTCACATTGATTTAATTTACCGTGTGGTGAGTGGTGACGGCAGAACAGAAGACAATTGTCACCACCACCATCTCTTTCGTGGGTGTCGTGCAAGGCAGTTGCCTTGGTAAAGAGCGATGCCTAGGGGCAGCAGAGTTGCTCTTATACCACCTTACATAGGCTCGTGGGGACATTGAGGGCTGGTGATGAGTATTTAGGGTAAACAAAAATGCCCCCCTATTACATGGGACCTAACATAATTGGCGAAACGGGGGTGTTAACTTGCCTACCGCTTCGGGGATAAATGGGTGTGATTTATATGCATGTATAAGCACCTACAGACCTAAGCTACGGCTCTAGTTTCGTCACAGCTTTCGTTAAGAGGAAAAGTTGTTGTGAAAAGCATTAATTTCGGAACACGCTCTGCATTCTATTATTTTTAAGCGTAGACTCCTATTGAGAATTCCACGAATTCAATCGAATTGAAACGGAAAGCATTTTTTTGTCTTTCATCTTTTAAATTTTATCGAATGATCAGATCGCTGGCTATCGGCCAAGAGGTCCCAGGTTTGAATCTTGGTAGGGACTAATGTTTATGATAGCACACACATTTGTTCTCGAGATGGTTGTTTATATTGTGTTTATGTATTATGTTTTCAATATTTTTATATAATTATTATGTATATATAATAAAAATTTGTCTGTCATCTAGTATCTATTGGGCTAGAAAACTTATAACATTGTAGGTCACTGTGTTTTCTATGTTTACATTTTGCAAAATAATATACTATGAGTGTTAGTTCCGTCACTTTCGTATTTAAAAAGCGAGATATTGTTTTATACAGAAGGTACACATGAGAAGACAGTAAAATAGGTAGTAGAGATAGGTTTAACAATAACATAATTATTATTATATACTATACTGGCCGTGTGGTGATGGCAGAACAGAATACAATTGTCACCACCCCCATCTCACCCGCGGGTGTCATACAAGGCGATGAGTAATGGGTTGCAGCATTACGCTTTTTATATACAGCTCGTTGTTACGTACAAGGCGACACCTTTTACATTTCTTATTGGCGAAACTTGGGTGTTGATTCATTACTGCCTACCTGTTTCTGCCTTCTGTGATTTATGTATGTAAAGCGCATAAACATTTTATTTACTACTTTTTGCCTAACCTAGACCATAATAACACCGTTACATATTGTTTTACAAAAAAGTGACACTTAGAATTTAGAAATATTGCCAAAGAGAAAGCCAAACTTGTATTGCAGATCATAATAAAAAAACATCTCGCGCATGTCTCCAAACTTGCGCACGCAATGGTTTTTGTTACGCGCACACGTAAATCACGCCTATTTATCCCCGAAGGGGTAGGCAGTGGTGGATTAACACCCTTGTTTTGCCAATTATGTTAGGGCTCATGTAATAGACTGCCACACTGATAAAACTGGCTAAGGATAGTCAGCATAATGGCAACGGTCGCCGGAATCCAAAAGGCCATAGTACAGAAAGAAAAAGAATGGGGGCGAACGTATTGCCATCTATCGGGCGATGCCATCTATTTATCTATTGTATTCGCTATTCTTGCCGGGTCGGGTCTATGGTCTAGATTTAAATACATACATACATACATAAATCACGCCTATATCCCCGAAGGGGTAGGCAGAGGTGAGCTAGCACCTACGTTTCGCCAAATATGTCAAGTCCCATGTAATAGGCTGCGAGCCTATTGCCATTTATCGGGCACAAAAGTCGCAGTACATTGCTAGCCTAGGTGGTATAAGAGGAACGCTGCTGCCCATTCGTAATCATATTCAGATTTATCCTTAGTCGCCTTGTACGACACCCACAGGAAAGATTTGGGGTGGTGACAATTGTATTCTACTCTGCCATCACCACGCGACACGCGCAGATTTAAATGATTAAGTTTAATTGACTCTGAGTGCGGAAGTTAATCCTTAGTCGGCTTGTACGGCACCCGCGGGAGAGATTGGGGGTGGTGACAATTATATTCTGTTAATTCGTCAATGGCGTCACCACACGGCAAACAGTCTTAAGATACAACATGTAACATAAATAAACGCACATCCTGAACACTACCCATGCTAACATAGCCATATCAAAACTATGTTGATAAAAATCAAAACAAAGAATGTCTTACTGCCGCACTCAGAGACGTCATATAACGTTAATGAGCACTTAACGTCAAAAAATGACAATTCAAAACTAGTCGCTATTCTTGCCGGGTCTATGGTCTAGATTTGAATGAATTTTTTTTACATTAAATACTCATTAAAGTTAATTGACGTCTCTGAGTGCGGCAGTTAGAGTCAGAACGCAAGTTTTTGACGCCCGAAACGAAGCCAAGGGCGATAAATATGCGATCTGAGACTCTCTTTTTACCGCCTGACGTAATTAAAATTTTATGTCCCCCTGACCAGGAAGTGGGATTTTTCGTAGGGGTAGCGGGCGGAAAATGCTACTTACTGGTCAAAGGGTCTAGCCAATTGGCTTTTCTATTCGAACGCATAGAAAACAAAAGTGACAAAACGTCATGAAACCGACATTTTGTCTTCTCTGTAATACGTCAGTTTCATACATTTCTTTTCTATGCGTTCGAATAGATTAGCCACACAGATATATCAATATAAGTTAAATTGTTATATCTATAATTGGCCACTTGGCTAGGGCCACTGATGGTGTGACATAAAAATTAACGATTCTGATTATAATTATATTAACATCATAGTCTATTTAGGTAACCATGGGTAGTATTCAGGGTGAGCGTTATTTCTGGTACAGCCAGCAACATAGGTAGATTAACACTTAAATACCTTGTCACAATGGTTGTTCGTACAAATTTGTGGCAATTAATACTGCGCGTGCACTGTCTTGGGTGTGACAGAGGGCTAAAGTGGTAATCGACTTACGATGCTTTCTGTACATCTTCTTCTTCTTCTTCTCCCTGCCCTGTTCCCAGTCCATCTGGGGTCGGCGCAGTATGTTTCCTCTTCCATTCATATCGGTCAGACGTCATAAAGCCACTGTTCCATACATACATAATTCACGCCAATATCCCCGAAGGGGTAGGCAGAGGTGAACTAGCACCCACGCTTCGCCAATTAGGCTAGGTCCCATGTAATAGGTGGCGAGCCTATTGCCATTTATCGGGCACAAAAGTCGCAGTACTTTGCTAGTTGGTAGGTATAAGAGGAATGCTGCTGCCCATTCTTCATCACTGATTTATCCTTAGTCGCCTTCTACGATACTCACGGGAGATTCCATCACACCGTAAAGGTGCTAGTGATGAATGAATGTATAGAATGCTGTCTGTACATGTTGTATAATAAAGAACCATCGCATGCGCAGAGGGCCTAGCGAAGTGGCGACTTGGCTAGGGCCACTGGTATGGTCCCGCTTTAGCAGTGCGGGAAGCAGAATAAGCTCAGAATCCAAAGCGACTGACCTGAGGGGTCCAGGCGGCGACGGCGCGGCTGGAGCTGCGGCTGCGGGTCCGCCACAGGCGCTTGCTCACGCTCTGCACCACGCTGCTCGAGGACCGCGACTTCTGCATGCCACCTGCGGGGGCCACAGTCGGAGCACTCCGCCCGAGCAGCGTCGACAGAAACGAGTGCGACCCCGACGGCGACGGGGGTGACGTCGGCGACGTCGGCGTCGACGCCACAGACGCGAACCGAAGATCCCGGTACGTCAATATCCAACCCTCCTCCGTCTGGCACCCCTTGTGGGGCCCGTCGTCGTCAACCTCGCCCGGCATCCGCGGCTTTATGTTCCGCAGGTTCTTGTCGTAGTTGATCCGCTTGAAGCGGTCCGCCTTGTCGGCGTCCACGCTCTTCTTCCGCGCCATCCTCAGGTACCGCTTGATCGTGTCGCTGACCGACTGCGACACGTCATCGTGGTCCACGCTCGACCGCCGCCGCCCCGTCTTTCGCTCCTGCGGGGGGCTCGTGGGACTCGTGGGCACGGTCGCCGCCTCCACCTTCTCCCGGTACACCCTCTCCATCTCCAGCAGCACCTCCTCCGGAATGGGGACGGTCTGCGTCCCGCAGTCCACCATCTTGTCCTCCAGGGACTCTCCAAGCACCTCGATGAGCGGCGGCGGCGACATCGGCGGCGACCGCACCGAGTCCTCGCCATCGCTGTACCGTGACACACCGCCACTCCGACTACGCAACACACTCCTGGAACCGGACGCGGTCGCGAGCGCACTAGGTCCGAAACTCCCACCCCCACTGCCGCCGCTGCGGCCGCCGCGGTACGGTTTAGTCTTTCGCAGGTCGTGGTACAGTCTTTTGAGCAGGCTCCGGTCGGTGAGCAGGTCCTGCACTATGGTCTCCCGGTTGGGCGACCGGCAGTAGTACCGGCCGAGGTTCTCGAGCAGCGAGCGGTGCGCGGGGTCCGCGTCCGCGTCCGCGGGCGCGCTGTCCGCCTGCCGCTTGAGGTACCGCCGCAGCACGCGCACCAGCTCCTCGGAGACGGACGGCTTCGACAGGCCCGTGCTCTCCTCTATCTTCAGGTACTTGCGCAGCAGGTCCACCAG